>JASKGO010005881.1:0-13313 GCA_030556065.1 Holobus sp. GC000080
AAGAATGAGTGTACAATAAAAGTAAGAATGAGTGTACAATAAAAGTATTCTATACTCAAAATTTCCTAATTAAGAATCCGCAGAAATGCGGCGAATACGATATGACGACGGAACAGAGCGAAAGAGAGAACAATAAAAGGAATATTCATCATGGGCTTATCGAAAGATAACTTTTCTTGTAGATTTTTAAACTAAATCTGAATAATAGTCAAATAAAGACGGTTCGCCATTTGAAAATTTTATTTCACTTTAAAAATCTTTTTCAGGGGTAAGTAGGAAAAGAAATTTTTGAATTGACTTTTGTTTAGTGCAAGGGTGTCCCTATACTTCCTGGGAAATTCCCCTGACTATTTTGTTGATTACTTTTGAATTTTCCACAATTAAATTTATTTTATATAACTATTGACATACAGTTTGCTTTACAATCAATTTACATCTCCTCGTTCTCAATTCCAAACTTAACATTTTTGCGCATTTAATATAATAATTTTTGGTGGGGAATTCAAAGGGAAATATTGAATTCTATACTGGGCAATTTTTTTTTTCAAATCATTTCTTCAATTATGACCGGATGTGGCGAATATTTAAAAACGGAATCGCAGCCAAAAAAAAATTAGAAAAAAAATTGAAGAAACCAAAAGTTACAAAAAATGGAAAATAATTCTATTTTATAAATGAAGCAATTGTTTAAACTCTCTGGAAACATGAAACCCTGAATATTTACCATTTAAAAGATAAGTTTAAACTTCCGACTCATTAATTAATTATCAGAGAACATCTAAAAATCGTAGATTTTTTATTAACGACCAATTCAAAACAGTAAAAATTAGTGTAAATATTACTTAACCAAAACTACAATTGAATCAATATTTTTGATGTTTGTGTATCTGCAATTAAGCAATTTAGGTAACTAGAATGCATATTTGCGAAGCTCTTAAGAATGTAAACTGTTGCGTTTCAAAGGGCCCTTTTCATATTGTAGATGCAGAGTAATTAACAAACAAACCAATTTAACCATCTATTTGCCCAAAGGATCAAATTATAATTTTACATAACCGCACACTGCGAACAATACACTTGTTATTTATTATCCTAGCTCTGGCGTAATTAACTTTTCAGCAAATTAAAAGCGCAATTCGAAAACAAACGAAAACAAAAAAATACCTGACTTAAAATGGGCAACTTTTATGGAAGTACCTAACCGGTAACTAGTTTTACATTTATCGCAGTACTTCAAGAGGTGTCATTTAAAATGCGAACGAATGATGTAAGTACCGTACTTTTCATCCTGAAGAATACTTAAGCCGAAGAGGGTGATTTTTAATGCAGGTGCTGGACCGTAACATTGCTGATTTTATTTAGCGTAACATAATCCTCAGCGCATGATTAATCCCTAAAAATGAGACACTTTTTCCTTTCAAGCACTCCGTAAAATTCCTTAAAAAAAAAAAAAAGTAGAATTTTGCTGCCAAATTTGCGTTATGTTTTTATACCTTTATACGCGGATGCAGCAAATGAAATTCTTTTGAAAAATTAATTGCGCATTCTGTTCATAAAGAATTTTATTTATTATAAATATTAACAATATTTAAGTACGGCTTTAAATTACGAGGTTACGAGTGTTTACATGAGTATTTAATTTACTACCTATACATTAAGGGATGATACCTCGAAACAGGCAGCAACCGCCCTGAATCGCCGCTACATGGAATTTTATGTCTCGTAAAAGCGCTTGTTTTATTCCGTATAAAACGTTGTTTAATCATATATAAACATTCTTTTTACTGCTGCCACTATTTCGACACCGATTTACGATTCACCTTAAAAATCATCCTATCGATTCCTGGTCGCATTAACTGCCCCTACATTTCTTTTTTGCCGTTTATTGTTTGCTTTTTACTTATATTTTGCAGTCCGGCATTTCCATATACGTCTAGTTACGGATAACGGAACAATTTCTGAGATGTTTGCTAGAGACTTAGTGCGTTTTAATGAAACTGTGCTCTTTTCGTTTAGAGCGCTGAGCGCAGCGCGCTCGGAGAAATCAGGATGCACTAACATTTATTATTAATAATTACGCCTTGAATAATTCAGTTCGCTCATAACGGCAACGTTTAATTAACGATTTTGCAATTAAGCAAACGCTGGGAAATAAAGATTTGCCAACATTGTTTGTGTGGGTTGATAACGTATAACATATTCGTTCATCCACCCACTGGATTATTTTATTATTATTACCATAAGCTATTATTTTAGTAATAACACCGAGCGCACTTTCAATGGGTCGAATAACAATAATATGGCTAATAGAATTCACATCAGAGAGACGAACAATCGATTTTCGATGTATAACCTATAGCATAAGAAATTATAGATGCTTGTAATTATTAAACGATGTACCTCTCCTTTGTGCTGTTGTTGAAATTCAAAAATCGTTACACAATGGCGAAGGTTCGCTTGGTATTATTGACAAAGATTTGCATTGAATCATCCTCAGTGATTAAACACAATATTTAAAAAATTGTTTTATACTTCATTGAAGATTTTAAAAATTTCAATTTCAATTTCAATGTTACTTGCATAAAAGGCTATTTATTAAAATGTTTTTAATTGTTAAAAAGCTGTTTCTAAATGCAATTTGAAAATTCAGTAGTAATGTATAAAATATTTGCTGTGTCTAAATGAAGCAATTTTAATTAAATTTAACATTGTAATTAAAAACCTAAATATCTACGTGCTTTCCACAATGTTGTATTAAAATATCATGATCAAAGGATAAACAATTTATAAAACAGCTCTTTATGAACTTTAACATTTTAACCAGTAGTAGTTGACCTAAAACAAGAGCGCTTTTTCCACAGTAGCTAATTATTAAATTAAAATATTTTGAACTAAAATTGAGTTTTAATAACTATTTTATCGCAAAAAGCTATTAAACTTAAAAGTAATGCTTTTTTTTAAATTTATTTGCAAAAACAAATGTGCTGTAAAAATGTATTTGAAATAATATTATACAGGGCAATGCAAAATGTGAATTTTATATTCTTCAAAACGTTCTGTTATTGTATTTTACAACAAATTAAATGTTTTAGTTTGTTTTGTATAGTTTATAATAAAAAAAAGTTAATGCAATTTTTCTATATAAATTTTTGACTTCATATAATAAACACCCAATTAGGCAAATGTTCTAAAGCATATTTCAAGTTTCTAATTAAAAAAAACGTGCCCTTACATGCATTTTTTTTTATTCAAACAAAAAATCCCGCTTTAAAAATCACCGTGAAGTTATAACTTATTTTATGAATGCTCAAAGTGCCGAAATTATTTGTAAAATTGTATTAAATAGAAAAAAAAAAAATTTATGATTAATTTAATTTTTGTTCTTAATCATTATTACATTAATCTTAAACGGAAAATAAATCAAAAATAATACTAACTTCCGGTATAACCGGAAGTGATCAGAAATAACGGTTATTTTAAAGGCCCTGGGCCAATAAAAACAAATTATAACAAGTGTTAAAATACAGTTAACTCTAAAATTAATTCTTTTTGTTTTCGTTGGTTTTTATTCTGCAAAAAGTAATTACACAGACCTATTAATAAAGTTATTCCTAATTAGGCCATAAAAACGATAAAACGTAATTAAATTAATGAAATGTCAAATTAAAAAGGATTACTTCTCAAAACGCAAAAACAGGTTTATTTGCAACAAGGGTCCGCTTCGTTAAGTAATATTTTAATTTTCCATAATACATCCCTTGTATACATGGTACATTTGAAGCTAATGAAAAGAGGACTTTTTTTTTCTTTAATCCTTTTAGTCAAACCGCTCGGAAAAACGCTAGTAAAGGCCTTTTTTATATGCCCGGCTTTTTTTTTATAATTCTTTGAGTATGTTTTTTTGTCGGCCCATCGACTGTGACTGAACTCTATGCGAATAACAGCACAGGGTATCCATTTTGTTGTATCGGAACGACTGCACAAATAAATGGCAGTTCCTTATTTTATTTCCCTTGTTGTTTGGGGTGTTTACCCGATTGTGTGGGTCGCTTTTATCGGAATCAATTTGTGCGTAAGATTTTCGAGCATGCAGCAGTTAAAAGTCGTATATCGCTTGCAAACCAGAGAACCGAAATTTCTCAAAAATAAAAACAAGATCTTTATCTGCATGTTTGCAAGAGTGCACAAATTCCCAATTTGTTTTTCGAAGGGTCCCGCTACGAAATTTAATTGTATTTTCTTGGAAACTTTTCAGTTTTCCGTTCTTAGTTAATAACCAATTGACTTTTTCATTAACAATTACAACAGAAATAACGTTTGTTATTTGAAATTATTAATTAAAAGCAACCCCAAAGTTTCTAACGGGTGTATGAAGATTCTTCACTGAAGAATATAATAAATAGAAAATTGTTTTGGTGATTCGGCGGAAATTTAATTCGTTACTACCCTCTTTATCGGAAACCTTTATCCATCGAACCGACTATAAAGCAATAATAAAAACACAACCCTTTTCTTTAATGCATGTTTACGGTTGAACGATCAACATGTTTGTCATCGAAATGACGGGCCAAGGCATCTTGTCTGGCCTATTAGAAGGCCATTAAACGGCACCTTTTATGATGCATCACCCTCCACCAATGGCACCCACCCCCTAAACGGTAGCATTGTCGTTTTATATGAAACCGTCGTTATCCTTCGATTGTAATATAACCCTATCATGCGCTGTCAAAATACGCCCCCGCTTTCTGTTGATTTATTACCACTGCCACTCCATTATTACCGAAGAATTAATGCATGCATACTTTTGTTCTCCTTCTCCTTTAGGGCCTATAGACATATCAAAAAGCTTTACAGGAAAAAAGTATTTAAAAATATAAACGTGATAAATTCAAATGGGAGAATCCTTTCAAGGAAAAAAAGGATTACAGCAGCAGCAGATGCAAAAGGAAATATTAATGCATAAAATGGAAGCACACAGCGGTTATAAATAAGCAAATATTATGTAATATAGTTTAACAATCACGTAGAGCTGGGCAAAGAGCAATCGCAGCAATTAAATTTAATAATTAAATTGTGTATCGGGAGCAGCGGAGCACTATGGCGGCCGAATAAAAACAATTTGCAAATTAATTAATTGAACGCTTTTGTTTTTACCGAATTCTGCATGCATTGTTCATCGGGCTTTATTTGTGCGCGCACATTACTGACCGTTTATTTTTATTCAGAAATTTCCGTGCCATGTCCTGCCATCATTGTTTATACTCTATCCGCAATTCGACGTTTAGCTATACACCTGTGCGTAATATTATTACAGGTTCAAATTTATTTTCACACATAATTCGCCCCCACATATGTGACGTAAATATTTGATAAACAATGGAGAGATGCTTATTCGATATTTACGGCCGTTTTGCGTCGCCGCCGCGTTTTGCGCTGTTCCGACAGACGGGGTGTTTTTTTTTTTTCACCGGCTAGTGGGGTGGCATAACATATACGTGATATTGTAATTTATTTATATTTCGTCGATGGTCGATGCTTGTGCAAATAGACGCGCACGTCGAATGGAAAATGCATGTTCATTGTGAAAATTCATTGTTTCCTGAACGCGAACACAACGGCCAACCTGGACATGCAAGCCAGGGAGGCAGAGCCGGGCTCTTATAAGTGCGACCGGTTCAGGTGTGTTTATATTGTGGGCGCTCGCCACAACAAAAGAGTTGATATTGACGTTTCACTGCAAAATATTATTATTTTTCATTACTTTTACTGCGGTTAATAAATTATTATTACGCAAAGTGCTAGTGCTAGAGCTTTTTAATTGTTTTTTGTTTTGTTTTGAAAATGTTCGGTATATTATTTTATTACTATTTATATATTTTTGTTTATTAAATTCAAATTTGTTTAGAACATAGTTTATTGTTTAATTTTATTTGTTTGATCAACGGGAGAAACTATTTATTGACTCTAGTTACAGATTACAATGTATTGTTAAAAAAAAACAACATTTTGTTCTTACTTATACTGAATTAATAAATGTTAAGTAATTTCAAATAATTTTTCGTATCCTCACTGTATTTTACATTCCTCAGCAACGATATTGGCTATTGGTTTTCTGATTTTTTCATATTCAACCCTAGTGATTTCGTTTCTGGTAAGTTTTAACAGATGATGAAGCTCAAATTTGGGTTTTTAAGTTCTCATTATTAAGTTAGTTGTCACAAAAATTTATTGCTTATTGTACTTTTTTCCACAGGTAATTTTAAAGAAAATCAGCTCTTTTTTGAGTTAATATTTGAGATTGAGACTAATAATATTGATTATAAACACCAGTTTAATTAATTGTTGAAACGCCGTTTTGTGTCCGGGGGAGATAAATTCGAAAAGGTATCAGAAGTAAATAGATGGCGCGCTAAAATCAAATCGTGAAAATTAAGTTGCCCCCCAAGACAGAAATTTAAATTTTTTAGATTTTAATTTTTCAAATGCCCCTAGAATCTGCTCATTTAATTGGATAAGTACTAAATTTGTATTATAAATATTTTTTATTATTATTATTATTGTAATTATAACGCTTATACGTAGAAAACATAAAAAATGTATTGCACTGAGAATTAACAATTAAATAAATGATTTAAAATGGCATTTGCAACACGAATTAATTTGTAAAAGAATAGAAATTTGCATCAAATTTCTTTTAAACTCTTAAGTTATATTATGAATTCGAAATTAAACATAAATGTAGTAAAAATAACTCCTATAACTTGAAATTAATACAGTTTTTTTTATATTAATTAATTACGCTTTAAAATAAATGCATATTTTATAATTATCATTAAAATAGAAGATTAATTTATTGAAAGTGATACCAAATTTATTGCATTATCTTAAATAGTTAAGCTTTAATTAGGAAGTCAAAAATAAATAATAAAAAAAATTATTTAATAAGTATTCGAAGATTAATCCTATAATTCTATATGTTCTAAAATAATATGAAAACTTTCAATTTCTTAATGAGTAGTTACTAAAGTTCTTCTTGTAAAAGTACTTTATTAACAACAAAAAACACAAGCAAAAACCTTTTATAAAGGCATTTATAATGAAGCGATCATAAAATATTACTTTTAAAGAAAAAGCAATAAAGAATTTTATTTGCAGTAATATTTCTTTGCATTGACAATCGCAACTATTAATTAGGAAATGTTTCGCTTGGACACAACTAAGAATTCCGATGCCGGAGAGTCGTGGAAAAATTCCAGAGGAATTTGTTTGATCTATAAATTGTGTCGTGCAACAATCATTTCGCGATTGATGTGCAATCACGCAATGCTCGCTGAAGAAGACTCGACTGTTCTGCTTCTGCTCTCTGTGCGCCCGATGTGTCCTTGCGTTTCTTCGGATGGCTGCTGCGCGCTCCCAGCATCCCAGGTATTTCGTCGAGAGCGAGCCACGACGACGGTATGGAGAAGAAGAAGGACTGTAACGATGATGATGAACGTGTGTGCAGTGCGTGCACGTGCAATCTTTCATTTCGATGTGATTAAACCAGTTCTCCGCACATCTAAGATTTCTGTCGTCGCCACACATAAAAGTGAATGCTCCATATACTTTTTATTTACCCTTGTTACATAGCTACTTAATTGGATAATCACGTCTCCGGTGCGGACATTTAAATTACCTATAAAGGATGCTAAAATTTTACCACTGTGCGAGCCCAAGCGCGCACACACTAACTGGCAAAGCAAAAAGAGAAAAACAGGCAAATACTTTGCTCATTTCTAATTAAATACAATTAAGCCTAATGATTATCCTCGATGCGAGCAATAAATCAAGCGAGAAAATTTCGCCTTTACGTTGATAAATGAAGTCAGTAATAATAATTATCCTGACGGTAATTGGTTTTAGTTAAATGCAAAAAAAATCACTCGTATATTTTATACGCGAATAATGTGGATGGAAACGTGTGCGGATATAATTCGGCAAGCGCTCGAGACGATATAATTCTGATTGATTTTCGTTTCGGGGGCGGCAGTTAATGCTAGCTAGCTGCTGCTGCTGCTGCTCCGTCTGCGAAACTTTCTTTCCGAAAGGAGAGATTTGGATGATTAGTGCGTTTTTACGCACAGAAGTAGGAAATGCGCTCGTAAATGAAATATCCCTCGACCCCATATTCAATTATTATTACTGCAATAAGTAAGCGGAAGACGAACGTTCTTCTTTGCGCTCCCGGAGCGATAAAAACGTTTCCTGTTTTTATCGCCTTTGTCAATAACTTTGAGCCGTGCGTTTATATTCCATCGAATAATAAGTAAAACCATAAACTTATACATCATCTATTTTCGCGAAAGATTTTCCTCTCCGTAAATAATCTCTTCCTATTTTATTCCGTCACGAATTTTTATCCACTTTTTTCGCCATGCTTATCTCTCCAAAATAAACCGTAAGTTAAGTTTTCCAAAAATGGCCATCTTTAAATGTCGTCAACAGATTTCTCTTTCAATTCAACAGAAAGAAAGAAGAAAGGGAAAAAAAACGAAAAACTTTACGCAAAATATTTGCTGGAACTAACAATTGAAATGGTTTCCATTGTTAACAATCGGTTGAGTATAGAAATGTGGCTCAATTGAGGGAATTTCAAGGAGCATTTCTATAAATAATGTATTAATTGAAGCATCAATTAGCTGCGCAGACGAGAACTATCTATAGTACAATATAATGGTTAACTGTCTTTAGAGCTGTCGTCTGAAGCCGAGTTTCAATCTTCGCCACTGCCGCATTTCACTTCCTCTGTCACTTGCACTACTTGCCACTGTAAAACAACAGCTAATTGTCTCCGGAAACTTTCCCTTTTTAGTCCCAAAAGCTCTGCTTCGCACACACATATCCTTGCTCGCTCACTTTTGAATGCTTTATTTACGCCAAGTTTTCCGTTCGGGAAATTCTAATTTTAATCGCAATGTGTGTACCTACTTACCGCCGTGTGCATTTAAATGGGAGAAAAAGTTTGTTGAAAGACATATTTCCGAATCGAATCCGCTGGTCGTAAAGGCTGATTTTAGAAAAGTCGGCAAGTTTAAAAGAGGCTCGGGTGATTAGGTAAATGCGTTTCCGTGTAAATGTAGCGCACGTCAATCCAATCGAAGCGTGCACAACTTTTATATTTTCTACATGTGTGTTTTCTTCTACTACTACCTTTTGTCTACAGGGTCTTTGAATAGATGCCGCCTGTTATTCTTTTTGGAACATAATACAAAAATGCTTTTTCTTTTCTTGAAATATTGCAAAATTAAGCATCTTTTTAAATTGAATTTAGTAATTATTTTTTTTAATTTAATATAAATTAATTAATTAATTTTATTTATAAGAAAAGAATAGTATTTTACTAAAATTTCTGAAATTTCATATTCTTGAGTAAAAAAAAAATTAAAAGGAATAGGTAAATTTAAAATGACTTAATTGAAACGTAAGGAAGGACTTTGTATATGCAGGTTCTGGATATTTATTTTTGTTTTACGAGTTTTTCGGGTAAACCACAAAGTATCTCGTTCATTATAGTCGGGCTTGCACGCTGCCGCACATCAAGATTCTTCTATTTTCATGTTGGTGGCAATGTTATGTGTTGTGTGCATTCTCTTGAGTGCTCTTCTTTACTAAATAAACTAAAGTGGTTTCTTAGCCTTTCGTTTCGTCCTATTTCTCGATTTCTTCTTTCGAAGCTCAAAGATACGAGCACCTATAACTAACTATACGTTCAATTAATTATCCAATTTAAAATAGAAACTAAATTTACTTGGCAGAAAATTTAATAGACATGAAACAACCAACTCCCAAGAAATTAAATTGAAAAACTATAATTGTGAAAATAGGCATCCATTTTATAAATTGCATTACTAAATTCTTAAACTTTTTCCCATTGTATAACTTTTAATGTTAAAAATTGAGCTTTCATGCCTTAAAGCCTTCCTTTATTTGCCATCTACAATACGTCGAAACAAATATTACTTTCCGCTATTTGTTTAGATTTTGATATTTTTCCTAGGGAAAAATCAACAACTTTTATTCGATAACAAGATTTTTCCTATTGCTAAATAATAAATGACGGAAAGTTTCCGTACCTACTTTTGCAACTAAAGAGAACATTTCATTTGAAAATTCGTTTTTCTTACTCAATGTTATACTATACTCTAGTAAATGCTTCCGATAATCGATTTTGTTCTGCATGTTAAATTATTTTTTGCGAATATTATGAAATAAATAATAAACTATTGTTTGCCGGCAGATGTTTTATGATTTTCATATTTTTTTAGGGGCGGTGCTTTTTCGTGGGGGAAATGCATCTTTTTGTTATTTTCGTATCGATGTTTGCATCCACGTACATTGTTCCGGGTATTTCTAGCATGATAAATAAAGGTAGCGAAAATAAAAGTGAAAAAAAGGAGAACCGATGCGCCACGGAGCTTGTGGGTATCGGTATCGGTGGTCCAAACAATCTCTTTTTCATCCGCCGAATGGAGCTTTTGCACGCCCAAATGCATCTTTATATCTGCTGCTATATTCGCCATAGTACTTAGCGTTTTTATGTTTCACTCGAGGCATGTTTCAGTTTCAATTAATTCATTTTTGTTTAATTTTTTTTTCAGTGTTACTAACTTAAAAATTAAAAAAAAAAAGATGTATTTTACTGAAGTAAATGTAAATTTCTATACAGAAAATGGATTTAGGACCACAACTGCTGTTTTTTTTTACCAAATACCTATTTATATGTAGTATTTTTATTAATTATAACTTCGACTCGATGGACATAATTTGACAATTTTTATTCGCTTCCGGTTTGTTCGTAAATTATGCAAATTAAGATTTTTAAACGACATTTTATAGGTATAATCCCATTTTTTACGTTTGTGGTTATTGTTAGTTGTCTTTTTTTTATTGCATACATTTTAAATGGTTCTAGAATTGACAGTTGGTGGACTTAAATTAATTAAGGTCATTAGGTATATTCAATTCCTCATTTGTTAATGGTTCGAATAATATTAAAATTGTCATACTAGAAGTACAAATAAACTAAAAAAGTAAACAAAACCAAAAAAGAATTAAATGGTTATAATAAAAAAAAAGTCTTTTTGCAAAATGTTAAATACCGTATGATATTAAAAATAATAAAATTTTGCATAATATTATAAATATATGTGGACTACATTACAAAATTATTTTAAATTGTCATTATTAAAAGAAAAAAAGAAAACTATAAAATTGAAAATTATGACCAATGAAGCAAACGCTTGAAAAAAAGTTTAAAATTAAGAAAAATCTATTAAGTTGAGACTAATATTATTTTAAATTATACATGGTGCTATTGAAAAAAGTAACAATAATAATTGAGCTTTTTTCTCAATTATTTAGAATAAAACATTTTTGAAAATTAATTTTAATGTTTCTTATAAAGTTCTATCCATTGATCACGAAAAAATATTTTATAAAAAAATGTTTTTTTTTAATTAGCCCGTTTTGGGAAAACTATTTTAAACAGAGCAATATTAATAATAATAATAATAATTTTGATAATCTATTTAATTCTATTTTAAATTTTATTTAATAGATTAGAAAAACCATAGGACGGCGTTTAACCGCCCACTATTAAGGATTTTTCTACGAAAAATGATAAGTTAAATTAAGAAAAAACTAAAACTACAAATTTGAAAATAAAGTTCATCAATCCAACATTACGTATTAAAAAACTGGAAAATAATTATTATTGATCAACGTTTCATGTGAAATGTTTTTAAAATAAAAAAAAAGATCCAAAAAATTGACATTAAAAAAGTAAAAATAAAAATAAAAAGTTTACATTTGACTGCTGCAGCTTACTGTAAAAGCACAAATTACCAAAGTTGATTTATCAATATGTACATTCGAATTTTGTGCTTACAAATCAAATAAAGAAGATTTTGCTGAATGAACACATCATTATATTTCTGCGATATACAACACGAACTTTTGCAATTTATCAATACATGTCTACATTTACATACACAGGTTGGTAGGTAGTTATACCTAGCTAACGTTATTGTAAATGTAATTATTACTAACGAGGCAATTCTTCTAAATGGGCATAATGACTCAAACAAACTAAAATAATTGCCGAGCATTATCAGAATATATTCTTCATTTAGCGAGCGCAATAAACGCATGCAAATTAAAGTAATTAATTGCGATTAGCTTATAACGGTTCACGATGTAGGTAATGAGTGTACAGAGCACATACCCCTACTCACACACACAAGCACACACACACAGAAGTATATTTTAAGAGCGCGCACTTCTTTTTCTCGCGCTCCGGCAAAGAATCGTGCTCGGTAATCCTTGGGATTATAATAACATATATCGGTAAATCTTTTACGTCGTCTGCTGCAGCAACGCGAGCGGCAACGCAGATGATTTTATAATGGATAAAGTATAAAACGTCAGGGGAAATTTATAAGCGAGCGGCAAAATCAATTGCCTTTATATTCATTGCAAATATGTAAGCACGATGATAATATTACGCATATCATAAACACGATAATCGAACGTTAAATAAACTGCCTACTGACTTTTGCATAATGCAATTTTTCTCGCTTTTGACGGCCGTAAAAGTTTTTTTTTTTTTTTTGCTGGCGACTAAACGAAATTAATGTCGTTTTATTATAAATGGCGATGCTGTTACGGCTGCTGCTGCTGCTGCTGCTGCTGGTGCCGCTGCCGGCCCAGCCGCCCATCTCTGTGTAGCTTTTATTAGGTTTTGCATTAGTAAAACTGACGCACTTTATTATTCATAAAGTTTTTAATGCGTTGCGAGTGTTTATACCGGTGTAATATGATTAATTTTTAAGAGCTTTTCACATCCTCCGCAAGCCGATTTGTCATTAAATATTGAACAATTTGAATCGGCAAGAAGCTTATGTTCGGCTGTTGTATTGTAGGTATGTTTAAGAAATTAACTACACAGTCTTTATTTATGATTAATACTTTAGCAAAAGGGTCAAGGCTAAATACAGTGGGGTTTTATATGAAGGGAACATTATGCTAGTTTCTTGTGCAAAAATTTTAGAGTTTATAATTATAGTAATATTCAACTTAAAATTATAATTATCGATTTTTTCTTAATGATATTATAAAATATCATTTTCAAATGATGATACTTTATCTTTTTTTTGAGAAACCCTAGTAGAAATTCTATATTATTCAATCTTGTTTATATCTTGAACACTATTGAACAATATTGAAAATTGTAATTGTATCAAGATTAAATAACGCTATTTGTAGACGCCTGTTTA
>JASKGO010005883.1:0-71929 GCA_030556065.1 Holobus sp. GC000080
CTGTTTTTGACAGTTTCAAGGGCAGACTAGCGTCTATATACATAGCCTAGAATTTAAGCTTCATAAGTTGCCTAGTTTAGAAATTAGCAGGGGGGGGTACTACTTAAATGATCGCACAGTATACGTACATAACATAGATATAAGTACCTACATATAAGCGAGAGAGAAGGATGGCAATATCCCGGCAACACATACCATTACTATTCATTACATTTATTATTTATTGCTAATAATGCCGTCCGATTATTTATGGGCCACCGTGCATACAGTACCCGCTACCATACCTACTGCCACTTGTGCCGAACAACATTCGTTCGCCGTTGCTAAATATTTGAGCGTTCGCGCGAAATAAATCGCGCCTCTTTTCGCGCGAAAAGTGTCAAAAAGTCTGAGGAGAAAAAAATTACTAGAAGCACCTAGTGCATATTAATTTGATCGTTTGCGTCCTCGTAAAGTTCCATTAGTGCGTAATCTCGTTGCATCTTCAATAAATCTTAATTACCGGCCGCTGCTTTTCTTCTTCCTCTTCTTCTTCTTCTTCTTCTTCTGCAGGCTTTCGGGGTTTCGAACTTTTGCTTCTTCAACACTTTTGCTGATAAACTATATATATAATTTTTATTTTTTTTATTTTTTTATTTTTAAATTTATTTTAATAAAAATTTAAAGTTTTAAACTAATTGCAGAAACAATCATGGAAAATTTGCTTTCGATGTATTTCGAGTGCAGTGTTTATAAGAATTTCCATGTGTTGTGTGTGGATGCGAGATATGTTGATGGTCTCTTCTGTTGGGTTGGTTCGTGTTGGTTCAATGCACTGGACACTTCGTGTCACTGGACCCAGTTTTATATAATATTATATATATGTATATATAGAGAAGAAATGTTGCCGCAGCACTATACTCTGCCACTTTATGTCTCTGTATGCGTATCACCGTTAAAGTGACTGAACCTATAGTGTTCTCTGCACTATCAAAATCACACTCGCACGTAAAGTCTTTTAATGTTTATAAACAAATAGATTTGGTAATGGTGAAGAGGGATCTGTCGTTTATAAGAAAAACAAATAAGGAAAGTGAAATTTTTATTGCGTCTGACTGTCTTTCTTAAATGATTGCTTTCAGCTTTTTTTTATTTAACTTTTTATTTTTTTTATTTTCGTTTTAGCATTTTATTCCATCCCGTGTTAATTTTCACTTTGGTATTAATAGATTTAAATAATAATAGTAATATAGACTGAAAAAAAAAATTAAAGTAGTTTACAATTAAGTATTGAATTATTTTTTGTCTTCTTTTTAATTTATTAAAGTTTTTAATTGATATTTTTAACGAAATTATTATTTTTTATTTATTTTTTTTTTATTTAAATAACTTGTTGAATGATTTTTTTTTTTTTTTTAGTGAAAATTTTTTTGAGAAAGGATTTCTCAAATTAATTATTGAATTATTATTACTTATTGACTTTAATTAAACTTTTTCGGACGAAACAATATCTGCAGAAAAGTGAAATTTAAATTGCCTACAACTTCCTTAACTTAATTTCAGTTGTTCAGTTTATTTAAGTCAACATTTTAAATTTTTAGCTATTAATTTATTTATTAAAGATTGATTTATTATAGTTTATTTATTAAAAGTATTTTAAAGTAGTTTTTATTTGTTTAAGTAATTATATCTTCACTTTTTTTTTAAATTTTTAAAGGTGATAATTGAAATTTCTTTTAAAAATCGTCGATTAAGTAATTAAAAAAGGGTTCACTTCATCTAAAACAAAGGAAACCGAAGAGCAATCAGCATAACTTGAAAAAAAATACTTTAAAACTTTTTTTTTTAATTTTAAAGTCTTGTTTTCTTAATTGCTGTTAATTTAATTAACTAAATTAATAAAAAAGCCGATAAAAACATTTGATTTTTTTTGTTGTTTTTTTTTTTTTATTGTAAAAAGAATTTTAAAGTAGTTTTTATTTATTTAATTCATTAAATCTCCTTTTTCTTTTTTATTATATATTTTAAAAGGGGATTAATTGAAATTTCCTTAAAAACAAATGATTAAGTAAGGTAATTAACTGAAATTTCTTTAAAAAGAAACGATTAAGTAAGGTATAATTAAATGAAATTTCTTAAAAAAGAATAGATTAAGTAATTCAAAACATTATCAACAACTTTTTAATTCTACTTAAATAAATAAAGTAAATAAATAAAAAATAAAATAAAATAAGAAACTGATGAGCAATCAGCAGCATATCTAAATAATTCTTTTTAGCTCCTCAGTTTCTCAGCAACGAGCAGCCAGAGCCAGTGAGCAGTGTTAAAGAAGTAAAAGTCAACAGAAGTGCAGCTGTCCAACATTCTCACCTGTACTTATACCTATACCACTGCGTATATATCTGTTGGTCTCAATTATAGAGAAAGGAAATATATCTTTGACTGTTCGTTTAACCACTGTAATAGCCATAAGGCCAGAAACTTCCACACAACACATATAGACAGAACCCCGTAGCACACAAACACACAACACACAAAGCAACACACAAGAAGAACATACAGAGAAAAATGATTAGTATCTTCTTTTCGCATATAGTGGAAGACACCGGCAGTGCTCTGCAGAGCTGCAGATGATGGCGATAGAGCTTCTGTTAAATGAAAGCTAATGGCTCGATCGAAATTTATTGTTTGCCGATTATCGCCACACATTATTGATTAATCCTTTCCGCATATTATACACGCGGAGCAATTTAATTAACTTCATAACTGGAAGTTTAATTGATTGAGTTTTCACTAATTGCGCTTCGATATTTATTTTTTTTTTTTTTCATTTGATTTTTTATGCTTTTTTGTTTGGTTTTATTAATTATTATTATTGCGAATTGTTATGAAAAAGATGAAGAAGGAAAATGAAATAACAAAAAAGAAAGTATGCACAGTATTATACAAAGCGGAAAATGTTTTCATTGAATTCACAGAATAATTGCAAAGTTTGTGCGTCGCCTCCAACAAAAGCTCGGCCATTTAAAAATGCCTGTTTTCTTTTGCTCGCGTATTTTCAATTGCGATTCTTTTGTTGGTTCTTCCGAGAAATGAGAAATTCCATATACAAGCAATATGCTACATTAAACAAAACAAAAATAACAAAAATGCAATTTCTGCTTAATTAAATGCAACACTTTTCAATTTTCCTATTTTTATTCGATTTTTTTTACAACTCTTTCTGAAAGAACAGACAGTTCTTTGTATTTCCGTGATGAGTGAAAACCGATGAGGTTCCGATTACGTTCAAATTTAAACAAATATTTGATAAGCAATGTATTTCCAAGAGGTGTGTGGGTTGATTCAGCTGTCGCCGCTCATCGTTTCTATAAATGTCTTTGAAAATTTTCAGAGAGCTTGCAAAAGTGTCCATAAATGAGACCATTTATATATATTGCCTATTTAAATTTTAAATTCTATTTTTGGAATTTATTAGCAATAAATTCTATTGATTGCTTCTCGAAAATTTTTCTTATAAATTGAAACATTTTTCCAATCCAATAATAATAATTATATGAAGAGAAAAAAAAATGTATTTATGTGAAATTGTTTTAATTAGTTTTTATTAATTGCCGAACACTTTTATTAGACTTGTTTTATCAGCTAGTTCATTTGCATAAAGAATATTTCATTTGCTTCATTTGAATAAACCTGTACATACAGCCTTTAATCACTTGTAATAATATTCTTTATTAACGCACAACTAATTGCCATTTTAATAAAATCCAATTAATGTTATTTAATGTCCAATGTAATCCTTTTAAAGGATCTGCAATTTTACAACTAGTTAAACAATTAAATAAGTACTTTGATTTCAAATATCAAAATGAATGAGAAAAACTCTAAGGAAAAGAGAAAATCAAAAGTATAGAAAAGTATAAATAAAGTATGTAATTAAATTGCCTGTAATTAATAGTTGTACCTTAATTAACTTGTATCGAAGTACGAGCAAATGCAAATGAAACAAACATCCAGAAGGGTCATTTAAATATTTGTTTGCGTGCTCTGCAGCAAAGAACGAAATCTTTACAATACAGGATGTCATATTTACAGAAATCTATATTTTATTATGTCTTTATTAATCCGTTTTTTGTTTTGTTCAGCTGTTTATTTCTAATCTTTATTATGAATAGTTTATTTTTTATTATAAATTTTCAATAAGCTATGAAAATTATATAAAATCCTCTATCTTAAATGAATAAATTCTGTTTGGAATTGTTACTTAATTTAAGTAAAATAATTTTCATTAAAAAGGTCAAAAAGAATAAATTACCATGCAATAATTTAATGTTGCTTCAAATGGAGGACCCTGTATAAACACTTATAATAGTCATATATAATTGCACGCACTCGGCCACTAACACATGGAAATAAAATAAATACAAATGAATTTGTGGAGGGAAACAAATAGAAAAGATTTTACGCTTAGCGAAGCTTGTAAATTGCTAATTAATACGCAACTTATACGATATATTAATAATAACAATAATAAACATAACAAACAATTAAAAAGCGGAAACACATTGCATGGGACTGAAACAATTGCCGTATATTTGTTACATGTGTAAAACAAGTATTTTTCTATAATTATTTCATTTATCAAATTTTTAATTATCTATGAATCATTAAAAAATGCTTCTTAAACTTTTCTTGTGATATTTTTAAATGTTTTGATAATTGTATAACTTTTTATTTTATTATTAATTGAGGAATTGTTGGTTTGTTAGCAGCAATAAAAAATATTTAAAAAAGTTAATTTTTATGGGTAGTTTTGGGGTTCTAAAGTTGACCAATCTTTTTCTATTTGGTTTTTTAATTATTCAATTTTGGAGCCTCAAAACTACCCTTAAATAATAATTCTGTTTGGTTTTATTTTTAGTTTCTTATGAAACACTTTTGAAATGTATAAAAAATTGGAATATTTTTAATTTCCTTGTAGATCTAAAGAAAGAGTGCAATGTTTGAAGAAAATCTCGTTTTGGGAATAGAAATATAAGTTTAATTTTTTCCTGGTTAAACTAAAAGAGCAATCGAATTAATGTATTTAAATAAAATGTTTCTTATGTCATTTTCTACAAATTGGGAAAATGTACTTCATATCGGACGATTTTCAAATTTTGATAAAAATTTCGATTTCACAAAAATATTTAAAAAAACTATTTTTTTGATAAAACCATCAAAATTATCGTTATTTTATAAAGGATTAAATTCTTAATGTTTTATTTAAATAATTTTTTATAGCAAAACCCTTAGTTTAGATTTTACAAGGTGTCAAAGTTGATAAACTAAGTTAAGGGTTGAAAAAGTTGGTCAACTTTAAAATCCCAAAACTACCCTTAAAAATTACTTTTCTTAATTTTCTTTTCTGTTTATATAAAAGCAACTATTCCTCTTTCGAAACATAGAACAAAACTAGAAATATTTATTAATTTCCTTAGAGTTATAAAGAAAAGTTTGAAGAAAGTCACTTTTTTTAAAAGAAAAAACACGTTTTATTTTTTTCTGGCTAAACTAAAAGAGCAATCAAATAATGTTTTCTAAATAAATTGTTTATTTTAGTGTCATCTGTAAGTCTGCAAATTTTAATTAAAATCGAACAAAGTTGAAATTTTAAAATTTTTGAATTTACAAAAAATATTTTTTTTTTCGAAAATTACATTTAATATTGGTATCTTGTAGAATATTAAATTCTTTACATTTTATTTTAATAAATTATAATTGTACGATCCTTACTTTAGAAGATACAGGGTGTTAAAGTTGGAAAATATTTTAAGGGTTGAAAAAGTAGCCCAATTTTAGAACCTCTAAACTACCCTTAAAATTTTTTTTTATTATTTTTTTTTCTGTTTATAATAAAGCAAGTATTCCTCTTCATAATCACCTAAAAATCTATAAAATAATTTTAATTTTCCAAGAATTATTAAGCAAAGTATAAAAAAATCACATTTTTAAAAATCTTCACTTTATTCACTTTAAAAAAGTGAATAATAAAAATTATTACCAATTTATAAAAAAATAATTAAAAATAAAAAACAACTTACCAGCTACCATATGTTGCATATGTTTATCCACATCAGTATTTGTAAATAATAACAATAGTTTGCATGTGTGTACGTATTTTTCTGTGCAATTGTGCAGTTCTTAAGGCGTTTTTTTTAGCGCTCCGGCGCCTTTTCATGTTTGTTTTAAGTGTTTTCAATGTGCATCACACGCAGCAGCTTTTGTGCACTATACTAAACTCGGCGCAAACTTGGCGAAAACTTTCGAAATGTTAATGAAAATTAGTCCATCGGTAAGTTATAACCAATAAACGAGCAGTAAAAAGCATTCGCAGCGACGTTCTTCAACGAAAAGGTAATTAATCACGAGTTTCTCATAAAGATTAATTTGCCTCTTACTTATTCCTCTCCCTTTTCTTCTCATTTGCTTCCTCGGCTATTATACACTTCAGGTTCTTTTTATTACCTCTTTTTTTATTTCGTTTTTATAAAGATGTCGATTTTAATTTAAAATATTTGCAAAATTTCCGCGCTTTTCCTCGCTTATTTTAAGCACTTCAAACGAAAAGCACTTTTCAACTGCGCGCTGCGGCTAATTGTTTAATGTGCGTATACCTCTAGTTTATTCAAGTAACGAGAAAGTCGATTAAGGTAAAATCGGTATTTTATGCTAGTTGACTAGAGGTGGAAGTTTACTATACATGCATAATACCAATTAAAAGCTCGCTGCTAATTAGCGACTAAGTAACTAATTATATCTTCGACGCACACAAAGTTGCCGTTGCATTTGTGCGCGGTTTCTCTTCACTTCGCATCTCTCGCCTCTACGTCTCTCTTTGATTGTGTTTGCGCGCACATGTGCGTTGGCTTAAAAATTCCTTTCTGTACTTTGCATTCCGTTAGAAGCGCGGAATTATGTAAGGTAATTATGATCGGTATGAATAAATTGGCTGGCTTAGCGCGCGCGAATACTTTGCAAATAGGTACCGCGTCTTTGCGCTTCAAACAAAAGCGATTCTCGATTGCTGCTGCTGCTGCTTCTGCTTCTACTGCTCTTGATGCCGATGCTGTACTTATTCTAATATCACATCGCGATGAGCGATGAAAGGCTTTCGTCTTCATAACGAACGACGAATTATTCGATGTTGATTAATTAAATAATTCGCGCGACTTGTGATTGTGCTTCGAATTTATAAGCCCATCGATTTGCCGATTTTCGGTTTGCTCGCAGCGAGCGAGAGGAGCTTTTTGAGCGCAAAGTGTGAGCTTTCCGCATTTCGCTTTTATTTTCGCAACGGAAATTGATGGGATTTTAAGTGTATTTTCGCTGGCTTATAATTAGGTTGATTCTCTTTCGCAATTGAGGAATTCAAGTGCTCCAAATCTTTCGCTGAAGGTTTTTGTTTTTTATAAATCGATGGAAATTCAAAGAAATTATTACTTTAATTAGTCTGTTTCATTTTTTTCTTTAAAATTGAATTTTAAAAGATTAATTTTTGTTTTTATTTTATAAAAAGTCCTTTTTTAGATAATTAAAAAATAATAATTTCATTTAACAAATTATAAATAACTAAATAAAAAGTAGCTTAAAATTTAATTTATTATCTTTTCATATTTGTTTTTATTTCGTCTTTATTTAATTTGACATTAATTAAAACAACATTTTAATTGCAGTTTACTTAATATTGAGTTGTAATTAAATTTTTTGAAGAATTCGATTGGTTATTTAATGGAGTTTAAGGGTAATTTAGGGTTGGCAATTAAAAGGGTAAAAGTACCCTCTGGAGATCGTCGAAATCAGAAGAAATTGAGATAATTAATCTATCGATTTTTTCGAAAAGTCAATTACTTTTGCTCAGTTAATTCAAGCAATTAATACTTTTCATTTGATCTTAAATTTTCTTTCTTTCGTAAAAAAAATTAAAAAAAAAACTGATTTTTAACAATTTTTATTTAAAAAAATTAAATTCAAATTAAAAAATAAATAATAAAAAGAAATCCTGCCGCCATAAATCCCATTAATTACGCATTAAATCCGAAATAATTAACAGTACTCACAGAACTGCGTATTTTTTACGTCACCTTTAACCAGAAATTTTAATTGACTTTTTACAATTTAAATATTTCCGAAAAAAAAAACCTTTAAAAACGTAAATTAATCATTTCTTCTCATTAGAAAACATGCTCCAACAAGAAAATAGTAGAAATGAATGAAAATAATATATGTAATGATTAGTATGAGGATAGAAACCGTTGTGGCCTCACCCAAATATTTGTGCGCGACCTTTGACACGAACAGTATTAATTAACAATACACTCGTTGTGATTAATGGCCGCGCGAACAAGAATTGCAGCAGTTGTATTAATTCGGCGACATCTTTGGCGGCGGCGGCAGCGGCGGCGGCTTCCTTCCCTCCACTGCTCCGCTGGGCGCTCGGCTTCCTCCGCTTTGCTTCCTCCGCTGCAAAGCTGCAAACGATAATGATAACACTGCGAGAAAGAAGTACAAACATCATTTGTTTGCTCGCTGAAAGATTATAATTATGCAAACTCAAAGCTTCTACATCTTTTTTTCATTTTTTTTTTCTTTAATTTTTTTGAGCTTTCATAGATGCTGTTTTCATGTATACAGAAAAAGAAGCAGAAAATCTATGACTCTGTCCTTTCTTCTTGCAAAATTTATCAAAAATATAAATGCAAAAAAGCATCTGCAAGATGGCGAAAGACGCGACGGTCCTTTGAAGATCCCTCTAACTTCTTCTCTTCGTTTTTTTTTTCTCGCGCTCCTCGCTTATGGATAAAAAAATATTGCGCTAAATAAAAAATAACAAAGGACCGAAGTGAAGCGTTTTGCCTTGCTTGCTGCACACGAAAAGCGAATCTCTGGAAAGTTAATAAGAAATGGATTAAGTGCGAGCGCACGATATGCTAATCTTATCATCCTGCGGATGAGGACGCTTTCGGAATTGCACGAATTAGGATTAGGGCCCTCTGTGTTTTTATTTTATTTTCGGATCTTAAAAAATGACGAAAATAAATTACGACCTACCGATCATAAGAATGAGGAAAAAAAATTAAGTCGTAAAATTTACTAGTCTCTTATTTCTTATTTAAAAAAAAAGTATACTTTTCGATGAGTTTGGTTACCTTTTTGTGTTTGGATGTGTAAGTGCGTGGGTGCAGTTCATTGTTTTCCGCTTTTTTAACTTTGGCTAAACAAGTAAAGTTGTTTGGAAGACTGTTCTGGAAGATATAACGTGGAATTGCTTTTTTTTCACAAAGTGCCGCCAACTTTGGCGCCAATTTTTACGTTATTTTAGTCTTTTCAAAGGTTTTCAGTTTAATTTTTAAGGAATTTTCATTTTTTTTTTCATTTAATTACTTTTAAAACGATAATTTAATTTATTTTTCTTACAATTTATTTGTTTATTTTGAAAAATATTTTTTATTTAACTTTTTTTTTTTAAGTTAATTAAATAAAAACAGATTTTGAGATTAAATAAAAAGTAATTTTTAATAAAATATCAAATATAGCAAAAGCAGAAGCAAAATTTTCCTTTCAAATCTTTGAAATGATTAAAAAACTTTTGCAAAAATTACCTAAGCAAACAATTTTTTTAAATTAAATTGCTTTAATCATATCCCAATAGAAAAAGCAAATAAAAAATTAGCAAATTAATTATCAAAACCATTAAATTTGCAAGATTCCCGACATTTTAATCCTTAAATATATCGAAAACTGTTGAAGACTGCATATAAGACACTCATTAAGTGCATTGAACTTTAACACTTGATAAAAGAGTGAATTACCGTATTATTAACATTAATTAATAGTTTTCAGCTGCGCGTACCGAATGTCTTCCAAAACAAAAACACAAAAATTTCGTTGCTTCAGTTCTTCTTCAGCTAGATGCATCAAGAGCATCAAATACCAACGCCGAAACGCATTATGCAAATCTATTACCTGTGTTGGTTCTCTTTTGTTTTCAATGCACACGTCGCGCATTAGAAGCAAACAATAATCATGCGGAGAAACGATAAAAGAAGAAGAGCCCACTAATTTAATGCTAATAGTGATAATAAAGAGATGATAATGGTAATGGTAATATAAGCTCGAGATATGGAAGTATAGATATTGCGATGGGCTCTTTTCGAGTGCTGCTAATACAATGAAAACACTGTTCTTGAAAACAGAAAAGAGAAAGAGAGAGATCGTTATCTGTAATGCAGCTAACTGTTCATTTATTTGATGCGTCTTTTATTGGCTGCGTGGCAAAATAAATTAATTTTTTTCTTTTTCTCATTTTGACGTTGCAATTTTGGGTGTTAATTAAAGCAAAAGGTACTGAAGTCATCTAATAATAATAATAAAAATTGAAATTATAGATACATGCAGCATAATGTTTATCAATAGTGCCTGGTGAATTTATTCGTTATACGGATGGCAAATAATGGAAAATCAACATGCAAGCGAACTGCATTCTGCATTCGATGTAAATAAATAGGATGTTCCTTCAATTGGACCGCTTTTTGCGCAGAGCGCACAGCAAAATTGCGCGTTTATTAAATTAATTTAATTGCAACTCTTTTTTCGGTTTTGTTGCTGCTGCCGAATTCATTGCTTTTAGTGTTGTTGAACTGTTACAGGGTTTTAAGGTTTTAATTATTAATTACCGCTATAAAATGCTTCTTAATCTTAATTTTTGTTAACAAAAAACAGAAAAATTTACTAGAAAAGAAAAAGCAACTTTTAAAAGCAAACGTTGTTTTTAAGCGATGTTTTCCGGCTATAGAAAAAGGATTTTAATGCATTTTAATTGAAAAATGGAACACCCTGTACGGTAAATAAATAAAATTCGTTTCGCTTCCGAACGAATCAATCTGGGTGTACTGTGCAGTAGCAGCAGCAACTGCAACAAAAGGTAAAATCACGTTTGTTGCGCTTGCCGGCTCCTGCTGCTGTGGGTCAAAGCGAATTTGTTAGTGCCCTTTTTACCATTGTTCGATTTTTCTTTTTGCGCTTTTTTTTTGGCGTTTTTCGTTAGTGGCACACTGCATTTTTGTCGCTTTCATTATTCGTTTCAAGCGAAAGAACCAATGATGGACATTACGCGCAACTTTGGTTTCTGTTTTGGTTTTTGCAAACGGTTATTTGTTTGCAACTTTGGTTCTTCGAGCGATTAATTTGCAATGTCGGTTCGGTTGAAAGCTGCAGATATAAAGCAGGCCGGGACAAGTGCAATTTTCGCGCAGAAACGATACAAATTTGCACAAATCACGACCTAATTTATGTAGCAGCCAAATTGGTTTCTTCGGTCTCTTCTTTGCCGTTCTTCCTGTTGTCGGTGTTGCGGCGAGGAAAACGCTGAAGACGATACGATGAAGAAGAAGAAGAAGAGGTACCGGCAGTTTGCGCGCTCGGTAATAACGGTACAGAAAACAAAAATCTGTTAACCGGATATTAGGCTTTTAATTTTTTCTTGCTTTAGTCTTTGTTTCATTTGCCGAATGAAACTTTTTAAAATTTTCTGTTTATTTTCTTTTGAAAAAATTAAATTTTAAAGTAAAATAAAGTAAAGTAGAAAAGAATTAAATTAAAGGTTCTGGAGGATTTAGGACAGTGCATATAGGCCGGGACTAGTGCAATATTCGAAAAGAAAAACAATATTGTCACGCATCACGGACTATAAGCAACCACCTTGTAATTTTTTTCTAATTTTGTTCTTTAAAAAATCGAAAAACAAAGAAGCAAATGCAAAATACAGAATTTCGTAACAAAAAACATCAAATTGAATAACTTCGGCTCGGTTTCGGTACAAACAGAAGAAGCAAAGCAAAAGACGAAGTCGTTAAGGTGTGTTTTGTCTCTGTGTGTGTGTTTTACATCACACGTAGTAAGAGTGATTCAGAAATTGCCGTTACTACTCCTCTCCACGGGGTCAACAACGAACGAACGAACAGAACTGTGAGCTGTGGTCACTGCACTATCGGCCAACACCACACATTTCTCGTCTTTCTTCAGCAACAGCAGCAGCAACTTCCAATCGAAAATTACCTGATGGCTCTTTGCGGAGCGCAAAAAAGCGCACCCGAAATGCACGCACACACAAGTCTCTGCACTTTTCCTCAGGTGTGCCACGTGTATCCTCTCTTCTTCTGCTGCTTCTTTTGTGTGGAAGAAAAGAGTTCCGCGCAAAAAAAGGACCTTGTTACTTACCCGTTTATGAGAAAACCGAAATATCCACAAATGGGCACTTTTTTTACAAAAAAAAAAAAATAAGATTAAAAATGAATTAAGCGGTGTACTTTTTCGGAATTTTGCAAATGCGCACAGTGAGTTTTTTTTTTCCGAAGCACGGTTGTTGTTGCTGTTGCCATCACCAGAAATCGACTGCTCTTCCGTTTCGGTTCTTGGTGCTATAAGTACCAGCATCTGGTGTGCGATGGAGGGGCGACCATTATTCAGGTATGTGCCCAGGTGTTCCTTCACAATGGGATGATGGATTTCTGAGGGAGTACTCGAACCAGATTTGCACTCTTTTCTTCTTCGCTTTTCGGGCCGCAGCAGCAGCAAGGGCTGTGCACGGTTGCCGAGCCGGAGGATTCCGGGGCGATTTAAGCAAATCCGAAATTCCGGGAAAACCAAAAATCGCATCTGCCCTTTGTAATTTTGCGCTTTTCCCTTTTCGAAATTCGTTACTAAGCTTTCTTTCGTAACGGCTGCTACCAAGTTAACGATAAAAATTAGCAAAAAATTATGCAAATCTGAAATCCCCGAGAGAATCCTTTTTCAACGGTTACCAAGTTACTTACCATCCGTCCCAAGCGAAGCAACTCAAAATTTACCTGCTTTTCCGTGGTTCCTTGGCCGTTAAAAGAACATGGAACATCCCTTTGTGAAATCAGAAACCGGAAATGCCACGTAATTTCGTAATCACCTTCGGGTTCGGCAATTTTTTCCTTTTAGAAATATTTTTTATATATTTAATTTATATATAAAAAGTGGTTGGAAAGCAGCAGAAGATGAAAATGGACACAGAAACAATTAGAACAGCTGCCGATGGTTGGTTTTCGGTGGATGCCACGTGTTTCCGGTCCGTGTGTATAGTTGATGATCGGTCAGGTGCCCCCGGTGCCCAGCGCCGAATCCCTCATTACACGTGCCCTTTTGTTTCTCCTTTACCTCTATATACTTCGGCTGTAGCTGCATGTTAAATTCGTTGATTTCCAAAGTGCGCCCCCCAAATTGACCAGATGTCGGGGGTAAAAATGAAAAAAAAAAAAATAGAAAATAAAACAACATTGAACATGGAAGGATACGAGTAGTGAAGAAAGCGCGGGATAAGCTTTCTGATGGTAGCAGATGTGATCAACACCTTGCGCCCTCGAAATCACTGTGTGCCGTAATTAATCCGCAGTGCTCAGTACTTGCTCGGCATGGGTCCTCCGGCTCTCTTCATTTGCATGCGCGACGCGACGCCCTTTCGCACCAATATTTTTGAATTTTCGCTCTGCGTGGGGCGGTTAAGCATATTCGAGCAGCAGCACTTCAATCACAGACAAGTACTCTTGTTTCGATGCATTATAAATATTTTTTTCCTTTGAAAATATATCATAAAAAAAATATTTTTTGGAAAATTATAAAATTTTGAAATATTTTTACCCCGATAATTATATAATTTTCATAGTGTTTTTTTTTACGGAAAAAATGCAGTTTATTGCTAACTGAACTGAAATTTTCAAAGAGAATGTATTTTTAAGCATTGCAAATCGTTTTTATTGCACATTTAAATCGAAATCCAAGAAGAAAAATTTCTTTCTGCACCGAGCACACTAGGTAAAGTTAATTTACTCACCTTTTGCAGCAGCAATGTACTTTGTAGTTACGCACAGAGGGGTTGAAATGTTTTTGAAAGGTGATTTACAACAAGCAATAAAGTTTATTGCATTTTTATTATGCGCATTTATTTCTTATTCGTTTGTGTTCAGACTTTTGCTTTCTTTTTCTATCTTGATTTTTTTAATGCCGTTTCGAATTTTCCGTTAGTAATTTACAAGAATTGTTTATAAAATAAAATAATTTAAACAATTTTAAATTAGTTGCGAAATCTGATGTAATTAACACCTAATAATGTAAAAAAAAACAGTTGAAAACTTTTTTGATGATTTTCTAATGGAAAACAAGCAAAATATAAAAAAAGTAAAGAGACATTATAAAATTAATGATTAATGAAATTAAAATTATTACAACTATTTTTAATTGTATAATTATAATCAACTGATAAAATTATCCAATTAAGTTCATTTTAATTAATGTGAAAATCAAATAACATTTTTTATTTGTTATTAATTTAATTTACTATTAAATGCTTCAATTAAAGTATTAATTATAAGCAGAATTCATTCGTTTAATTTTATTTAAAAAAATTTAAAGTTTAAAGTTTAAAAAAAGTTTTAAAAGTTGAATTAAGTATTAAAAAATTGCAAATTACATTTTAATAAATCAATCTAATCCACAATCTTATTAAAATCAGTAATTAACCCATGTTTGAATTAAAAGTCAAAGAAAATTATCTAAAATGTTATTAAAATCTAAAACTTTACATAAAAGTTAATTTTAATATTTTTAATATTGGTTTTTACAAAAAAAAATTAAAAAAAACTGTGCAAAATTAATCAAATAGTAAATTAAAATTATTTCCTTAAAAATTTTTCATCAAAAACCCAAAAAAAAAATATTTTTCCAACAACTGAACCGCTAAACTCGCAAACTATCAGGGAATTTTCGATTCAACTGCCAATTCCAAACGCAAAAAAAAAAATCAGAAGCCCGACAATCCATCGAGGCAGATGTACAAACAGAGAATATTTGGTCCATCAGGCATCGACGTCCCGAAAGCCCAAACATTCCGCACGCTATCAGAGGACAATGCGTGCCGATATCGAAAGTAAAATAGAGAAGAAAATAAGAAAAGCACCCATTGGGCATTACGCCCGTTTGTTAGTTTGCTAGGTACCCAAAACTACCTTTGCTAAAGCGACCCAAGAAAGTCCTCAACTGCTCAACAGCCCAACAGCAACAGCTCAGCCTTGCAATACTCCGTATACTTGCAAGAGTTATAAAGCGAAAAGTAAAAAAGAAAACGGTCTTCGGTTAGATAAGAAACACGCAAATCGAGTACACGTAGAAGCCAAACGCAGAAGGTACCAGCTGTTGGTGTATTGTCGAACACAATTTCATCATCGGGTGCGTACCATGGTACACATAATATAAGAAGAAGCAAGCAAAAGGTGGTGGCAGCGTTTCTTTGTGCGCCGCGTGCCGGCTGCTTCGGGCAGCTGTTGGGCCAGGTGCACCCTGCACATGTCTTCGGAGCCCCAGGTAGACGACGGCCGGGTTCCTCTAAGCTAAGGGGCCTTCCACAAGAACCACCTAAAAGATGCGCGTTCGCGCTCTCTCGCTTTTTCCCACTCGAAAACCGCTTTACTTTCTTTAACAGCAGTCGTTGCTACTTTTTTGCTTTTTTGCTCTTGCAGAATACTGCCGATGAAGTGAAGTAATGAACTATTTGCATCTAGATATAGAAAGAAGTGTGCAACGTAAAGGACACCTGACTCTTTTTGCGCACATTTTTTGGTCGATTTTTTGGCAATTTTATTGCAGCACCCCCTTTATTTTTTCGACGGTCAATTATGGCAATGGCCGAAAACAATCATTAAGCGTTGTGTGCACCTGCTGTACCGAAAGCTAAATGTACTTTAATCGAGTTGATTCTTTCTCCTGATAGCTGTTTTTTTTGTATATATATATATATATATATATATAGATGTGTAATGTCTGTGTGTGTGTGTGTGTGTTTGTTTGTTGCAGGATAACTGTAAAGTCCTTCGTATATTTTTCGTTTATTTATTTGTGTGAAAACGGTTGTGCAATGGTTTGTTATTGGGGGCTGTAAATTACACCAATTGACTTATTTAAATGCGAGTCAAGCGTTTTATGGCTAGGACCAATATATCGGTGGCGATTTTCCGGAATTTTTTTACAATACCTATCTGTCCAGAGGTTTATTAGCACCTCAAATATTTGACGATCTTCAGTTGTTAAGTTGTAATAATTTACTGCTTATTGGCCGGTTTTATAAGGCAATTTTTAGTTACTTCTCTCCATAAATATATTTTTATTTATTTTATTACTCAATTATTAAATATTTATTTTCTTTTTTTTAAGAATAATAAATAATTTTAAATTTAATTTAAATTAATAGCAAAAGTTATTTATTTTAAGGTTTCTACTTTTAATTTTCTTGGAAAAATCATTAAAATATAATAAAAAGCCTTTTTTAGTTTTTAGAATAAATTACAAACTTTTCTTGCTTCTTTTAAATTAAATATTTGAATTTAACAAATTTATTTTACAATTACAAAAACAAAATAATTTAATTAAAAACTTAATTTAATTAATTTTGCAATACCGAAAAGAAAACTTAATTTTTCACTTAAAAAGTAAAAATAATTTTCTAAAAATATAATTCATTTTATAAATTCATTAAAAAAAAATGAAAATAAAATTAGAATTAAGTCGGAATTTAAAGAAAATTTGAAAAATAATATTGTTAGTTGCAAAGCATCAGGAAAGCAAATATTAAAAATGCGGAACTCCCCATAAGCATCGCAGGACACAAGAAAAGAAAAACGTTATCTTCTAACGATGTTAACTTTATTGCGAGAGCACTTATAAAGCGTATTAAAAGAGATATTTTTCATTAATGATCAAATCAAGTCGTGCCATCGTGGTTAAGAAGAGCTGTGTTTTCATTACGAGCTTTCAGCGACTCCCACACTGAACTGAACTTTATCGCAGCGACATGGAGAAAGCATACTTTACTTGCAGACAGAGAGAAAGCAAGCAAGCGGCGGCATCATCGCATCAGAGCTTCATGGGGTTGTAAAAAGTAAATAATAAGCGAGTCATTTTTTTATTTCTATAGGACACCGCAAGAAGTGCAATGCAATATATGCAACGTCTAATTAAAAACATCGAGGACTCTTTTACCATTTAATGGTAATTTTTTAATTTTTAATTTTACTTTTGCCTTTAATTAAAAAGCGCTCCACTGGCGCAATATAAATAAATATAGTAAGCGAAACCGTAAGCGGAGCTTTTAAGCTTTCACTTGACGACTTTATAATTCGCTTTACTTAATTTATATAAAGCATAAGGTCGGCGCAGAAATAGTTATAAATAAAGTGCTGCTGCTGCTGCTGCTGCTGCTGGAAATTACTATTATACTATTAGGAAAGGTAAAGAAAGCAGTGGAGAAGGAAAATGGGGCATTTTAGAAGCGGTAGCAGGACGTATGATCTTTCGTTATGTCATGAGGGAGCAGAATGTTCGGTACTTCTATATGATGATCATGATGATGATTACTTAGTGGTAGAATCTGCAGAGTACTTTGCTAACTATGTCACATGAGGAATATCGGTGAATTTTGATGGTACACTTGACAATCTTATTATTCCAATTTCAGTCGCTTTGGTTTTGGGTTTTCGTGACGCTTCTGCTTTTACTTTTTTTTTTTTGCTTTTTCCTGTTTCTTACTTTTTGTGTAAGTCTGCAGTAAGTTGCGGAAATGCAATCAAAGTTTTACGGCTTATTTTCTTTTGTTCTTCTTTGGTTTTGGTTTATTATGAATTCGCCATAAAAAGTATCGGTATTAGGATTAAATAAGCTTCCGTTTATCATTTATATGAGTTGTTTAAAAGGAATCGTTTCTTATTTCATAAAAAGTTCTTCTTTTGTTTGAATTTTTAAATTTAATACGCGCGAAGAAAAATGCATTTTTATTAACTTTATGAGCTTTTTAATGTTTCATTTTTTGTTTTATTGTTGATTTTGATTGATATTTCTTTTTCTGAAATAAAGACTCTGAATGAAGAGCATTTTAAAGTAAGCTTAGGTCCCAGGAAGCTTTTTTTTAATTTTTTGTCTTTAAAACATCATAAATCTTATTTTTTAGTTAGATTTTATTTTTAATTTAAATTAGAGTTAAAATCAAAGAAATTTCAGCAGAAAATGAAGTGAAAAGGTATATAAAAAATCATTAAAAAAGAAAAAATTAATAATTTTTTGTTTTTAATACAAAAATTACACGCAAAATTTAATCGAAAAAGTTTTCAGAAGCAAACTAAATAAACAAAAACTTACCAACAAACATAAAAACAAGTCAAAATTAAGCACTTTTGTCTAAAATAGTGAACAATACACAAAACAACTTGATGTATTGAAAATACTTAAATACAAAAATCATAGCACAAAAAAAACCCGCGAAACTACTTCCACTTCTTCATCTTCTTAATTTTCTTTGCACAAGCATATGTTATATACCATATATTATATACCATTAAATACTTTATGTACTGGGGACCGATATTAAAAATCTTAAAAAAGTAATTCTTGTATTTACAACATTAAAAAGAAAATCGAAAAAGAGAGCCAGGCTAAAAAGAAGTGTATAGAGAGGCCGGGGCCAGGGACGCCAGGTGGCCCTTGGATTTTTTTCCTTGCATTAAAAATACAAAGCAGGGGTATTATTTGTCCTAAAGGATCCTGTTTCCTTTTTCTATACTACAGTATAGGTATGTAGTATGTTGTGCTCTACACAAACACATCCATCTTATATATATAAAAAAAGAGAACTTTTTCTTGTTACCACATTAAATCGTATTAAATTCAATTCAGCAGCAGCAGCAGCAGCCGAATTTAAAAGCAGTTTTATGCACTGCCATTTTATTAATTTAACATTTATTCATTTAATTTTCTTTTCGCTGCTTTTGAAAATTTATCATCACTATTGGATTTAATGTTTCAGAAGACATAAAAACTGCGTTGCATTGTATATTGTAATTAAAACGAAAATTGGATTTACAGCCTGACGAGCAACGTATTTAAATTCGGCAAGGAATAAAAAGTTTGCTGTTTTTTGTCGCTTTGAGCTGCCGTTGCCACATTGACTTTATTGTATTTGCATAATGGACGCACCACATATTGCGTTTTTTTTTTCTCCGTCTTCTTTTTCTTCTTCTTCACTTGTTCCCTTTATATATTATATACAAATTTTTGTTTATTAGTATTGGTGTGTATGTAATACCGAATCTGGTAGCTAAAAAGCACAAAAATACGATTTCGTTTGAATGTGTAGTGGTTATTTTTCTCTGCGAGCGTATATGTGTGTATTTGAGTATGTGTAGAATGTAGGGGAAGATGAAGAAGGTAACGCTCGGTCCTAAAAGTTTTCATTGTCCGCCACTTCCTATGAGCAGCAGCTACGTCTTTAGAAAATTCCAAGGCAGCTGTACTTTTGTCGTTTATGCAAATAACGAACGAACGACGAAGAACGTATACTACGTTCCGGACTTCTTCTTTCTCTGTGTGCACTGTGTATATAGCAGTCGGTACAAAAGACCGAACTCTTTTTTTTTCTTCGACTTTTTTTTTGCCAAGAACACGCCGTAAAAATGTGTTTCGCTCATTGTTGGCATTCGGTAAATAAAAAATGGGAACTGACCCTTTTTGCTCTGCGCTAATAATATTTATTATGTCGACATTAAGTTTTTTTTTTTGCTGCTTTTTTTGTTCGTTTTTGGTTTTGTTTGTTGCTTTTTGACTGGTTTTGTCAGTTGTAATTATTGATTCTGAAAACTTGAAGCTTCCTTAAAGTTACCATTGCAAACTTGTAATAAAAAAATATTTTAATAATGAAAAATAAGTGAATAATTAAGGGGTTAATTAAAAATTAAGTGGAAATTAGCAAAACATCAAATATTGACCAAAGAAATCCGAAAATAATGGAAAAACTACTGATTTTGCATTTAAAATAAAAAGTTTTGGCTATTTCCGGGTAAACCGGAAGTGGTTACAGTTTGATTATTATCAGAAATCAATCTTAAATTATGTCTTTATATTGATTGATTAAAAATTTTCATAAAAAATTATTAGAAATTAAAAAAATAAGCCACTTTTTGTTGCCCCCCCTATAAAATTATAAATATGTCAGTTAAATAGCTAAAAAAACAATTATTTAAAATTCCAAAAGTAATTTTAATTAAATTTAAATTTAATTAAATAGAAAAGCATAAATTTTCTTAGGAATTTTAATATTAAGAAATTACTTAGTTTCTATTTAAAAATCAAAAGTTTGGGTCGTTTCCGGTTAAACCGGAAGTGCAACAAAATCATTTATTATCTCAAATCAATCTTACATTATGTCTTAATATTAATTCATTAAAAATTTTCATAAAAAATTATCATAAATTAAAAAAAAGCCACTTTTTCTTGCCACCCTCTAAAATTACAACTACGCCAGTTAAACAGATAAAAACAAAAACAATTATTTGAAATATCAAAATTTTAATTAAATTTTCAATTAACGCTTTGAATAGAAATGCTTGAACTTTCATGACGGCTTTACTATTAAGAATTAATTTAATTTGTATTTAAAAATCAAAAGTTAAATCCGGTTAAACCTGAAGTGCAACAAAATGATTTGTTATCTCAAATCAATCCTAATTAACATCTTAATAAAAACTGACTAAAAATTTTCTGAAAAACTGCTTAGTAATTAAAGAAAAGCCACTTTTTGTTGCCACCCTCTAAAATCACAAATTTGCCAGTGAAATAGCAAAAAAAATAAAAACAAATATTTAAAATTCCAGAAGTAATCTAAATGAAATTAAAGTTTAATTAATTCATCGAACAGAAAAGCATAAACGTTCGGAAGGGCATTACTATTTAGAAGCGATGTCACTTATGCACATCACGTACGCAATTAGCGCTAATCTCGTTGCGACAATTCCACCCCCTGTATAGTGTATTCTATACAGTACATTATATAGAATAGAATAGAACGGAGAGCAGAGCAGTAAATTTTATTACGACTTTCATTAAAAACCGCGAATTAAATTTTACACTCCTTAGACTGCTGATGTGCTGGTATAGAGTCAGTGGCGCGCGTGTCAATCTTACAGCTCGCTTAAACAATTTTATTAGCTTCAATTAAAGTGCGAATATATCTGATGCCGCCGCTGCTGCTGCGAAACTGCGGCTTAACGTATCTCCTCCGCTGGCGGCCGTGTTTAAATTTATTTAAATAATAATGAAGCGCTCGTAAGAACAATTAGGGAATTTTTGGCGAAAGCACAACACTCTCTCTATGTGTACACAAAGTATATAATATAATATAAAATGCAAATTCGTTGCGCGGCAATTAGCTTATGCCAAGAAGTACTAATGTGCACGCATATATGCTAATCACTTAATTCATTAAGTACGATCACTAAGCAAGAGTTACACAAACGGCAAAGTAGAAAATATGAGTCCAAAATTTGCATTTGTTTTAATCTTAATGTGCCGCAACTCTGATTTTCAGTCAATTTCTCACTTTTTGTTTGCTTCTTTAAGAATTCTCGTAACTAATTCTTGTAAATAATTAAATAAATGTTAAGATATATTAATTATTCTAATGATAAATAATTAATTTAATAGGAAAATTCGATTATTTAAAGAGGTAAAGCAAATTAGGCAATGCACATTAAAAAATTAAGACAAAAAGTAATAAAAAATGTAGAAGAACTGTTGAGAAAAGTAAAATAAAGTCTTTTGTTTGTTTGTATGATAATGAAGCAGTTTACGCTCAATAAACGATCGCCGCGTAATATGAAGAAAGTCCAAAGAGACGCAAACGGCGCGCGTCGAGATAAGGCAGGCAACCACTTCATTTTCAATGCACGTCTGTCGGAAATGGCCCCGCTATTCTTCCTCCAGGACCGGTAATGCAATGCACAAATACGCAAAGTGCAAGAATAAAGCGCAAACTACATTATCATTATTATGGCATTGCTGCTGCTACCAATGTCCTGGGCCTGCGTTTTTTAATTTTTTTTTGTTTTTTGTTTTTTGTGATAATTGTTTAATGACGGTTCTTTTAATGCCTATTAATATTTAATGTAATAGACAAAGAGTTGCAATAGGAAAATTTGTATTAATTGATTTAATTTCATGTACAGGAATCGGAAAAAATATAGAGGCAACTGAAAAAAGTTAATTTCTTTTTAGCAAATGAAAAAAAAATGGTATTGTGAATTTTCTGTTTGAAATTATTATTTTAATAATTGTTAAATTAAAATAAAAAGACTTCTTAATAGTAAATTATAAAAAAAACAGTTTGATTTTCTATTTTTTAATTAAATCCTTTAATTAGCAAGAGCAACTATTTAATGACTGCAAAACTTTAAAAATTATAAAACTAACTGAAAAAAATAAAATAAAGAAGGTTTTTATTATTGAAAAATAAATTCAAGTAGATGTAACCCAAGAGGCAACACTAAAAAGTATTTTTCTTCTTAACTTCTTAACAAAAAACGTTTTCCTCATTTTTCTTTGTTTAAAATTAACTCTACAATTTAATAAAAATTTCTTTATTATAAATTTAAAAACTATTCTTTGTTTTTTATTTTATTTTTTATTAAAATCTTTTAATTAGAAACTGTTTGAAAGCTGTTAAACTTTAAATAATAAAAAATAACTGCAAATTACGAAAAAGTTATAAATTTTTGAAAAATTTATAACAAAAACAACTTTTAATTATTTCCAAGTGGTTTTTTAACATACCAAAAAGGTGCTCAACAGAAAAATAGCAAAATAATTGTTTTAAGTGCAATTAGAAAGAAGGAAAACCTAGAGGAAACTCAAAAAAGTAAATTTTCTCTTGGAAGAAAACATTACTTTGAATTTTCCGTTTAAAATCAACTCGGAAATTAAATTACAGCCTTTAACTTTAACTCCTTAATTAAATATAAGAAATTTATTGTTTTCCCTTTCATTTATTCAATTCTTCAAATTTGATTAAAAACACTTTATTTTAACACTTAAAAAACTTAAAAAAATAAATAAATAAAACGTAAAATTCGAGAAAAAAGTTAAAAAAAGAAGTGAAAAGTGTCAGTAATTAAAGTACCAGGTATTTGTTTAATATACGCAGACAGTTAATGTATATTAGGTATATATTTATTCCGGGCAAGTCCCGATAACAATGGGGCTCGATGTGTACGTGTATATAAGAGAGGCATCGCACGTCTAACTTTAATTGTATCACGCGCTATCGCATAGTGCACGGGGGCTGCTAGGCGGCGGAGGCGCCGGGCGCCCAAGCACAAGCAGCGGAAGAGGTCGCGCCGCGCGCGGGGCAGAGAGAGCGAGAGAGTGCAAATGTCTTGAATATTAATTACCGAGGCCGAAGCACCGAGCTTTTCTTCTTCCAGATCTATACGCATACACTACATACATAATTTTAAATACATACACATAACTTTGCTTATATTGTACATAGCATTCGAAGTAGATAACGAGAGAACTCTCTCTATGTGTATAGTTTATGTGCTTGCAGTTTGGCAAAACGCGTGTATGTAACTTAGATTACCGCACTAACCGTTTGCCGATATTATATTCTCCATGCAGATTGTTTACTGTGTTTGACTTTGCATCCGAACGCACAAATTACGCCGCCGCCGCCCCCACCAGAAACAAATGCAAACTGCCTCTGTGGCCTGGCAAACAGATAGAAAGGAAATTTATGTAATTCTTTTGTTTGTTGTTTTCTAATTAATTTCTGATGTCTTCTTCTTGATTGTTTTTTTTTTCAAATTTATTTGTTACTTTTTATTGGTATTTTGATTTGTTTCGCAAAAGTTTAATTTTGAATTTGTCCCGGTTGCTTTTAGTATTTCTAGAACACCCTGTATGGGAAGTTACAAAGGGCTGCTGGCTGTGCCGAATCTCATAAACCACTTCTTATCGCACAATATTAAACTCCATAGCGGTTGTTTATCTTGGGCGCCAGTAGAAATTTGTTGCTGCAAATTGTTGCGCGAATCGTTCGCAATCGTAATTTCTATTACAATTCTCTGTGTGGGTTTCAGAATTCAGGGCTGTTTGAGTGTGTGTCACCTGTAGATAAACGGTACTTTCGGTACAGCCTCCGTATATTCGAATAAATCATTTGTTGTGTTATCGTTTAATTGCCTAATTATTACCGATATTTTATTCTTCAGGGTGTTCAAATGAAATGTTAGTTTTTTTTTGGGGGTTTTAAAATCAGTTTTTTCTTATTTTTAATGATTTTTTAGAGTAAAAAGTGCAATTTTCTGTTTTTTAATTAGTTTTGCTTTGAAATTATATAAAATCGATATAATAATTATTTTTTTAAGGTTTAATTGACTAATTAATTCTGATATTTCAATTTTTAGGGTCTTCAAATGAATTGAAAAGTTAGTTTTTTGTTTTGTTTTTAAAATCAGTTATTTCTTATTTAAAATGAATTTTTAGAAAAAAAATATAATTTTTAATTTTATAGAATTAGTTTTTCTTTGAAATAATTCAAAATTGATATAATAATTGCCGTCTTTTATTGTTTAATAGCCTAATTATTTCTGATATTTAATTCTACGGGCTGATCAAACGAAAACTTAGTTTTCGATGATTTTTAAATCAGTTTTTAGTTTTACTTATTTACAAAAAAAAAAAAATGGAAAAATAAATAAAATTTTCTATTTTTTCATTAGTTTTTGTTATTTATAATGAATTTTTAATAAACAAAATTAAAATTTTCCACTTCTTATTAGATTTTCTTTGAAAAAATCTAAAATTTAAATAGTGATAATTATCCTTTTATCGTTTAATTGCCCAAATAATTCACCTCTAGTGAATCAAAACTCTTAAGACACAAAGAACAATCAATTAACCTCATAAAAAAACTAATCCTGACAAAAGAAAAAAGTACCAGAATCAAGAGAATCTAAAAAAAAAGAAAAAGAATCAGAGAAAACCAAGAAGGTAATAAAAAAAAGAAGAGCAGGAAAAACTATAGAAAGCCCTCCATGGCAAAGCGAAGCTATTATAACGAGGAAGACAATTCATTTCCGGTTCATAAGCGCCCAAGAATCCTGTGCTGCTCGCTGTAACGCCGTGACGAAGGTGTGTGTATCATCTTAGGGGGTCTCTCGTTCGCGCCGACAAAAAGCACATCCTCTATTATCCTTCTATTCCAAGGATGTACACTTTATTATTAGTCTCGTACAGATAGACACCGAGAGCAAAAGCAACGTGCCAGTGGTGGCAGTAGTAGTAGTACACAACCATTCGATCCCATAAAGGCATAAAGCAATTAAATCTGTGTTTTCTTGTTGTACACACGCACGCACACACACACACACATACATCCCCATACACAAATACATTCGCTATTGATTTATCGAGTCGAACCAATCGAACCTTTTCCTCTCTTCGCTTGCTCTCTTAATGTATAAAGAGATGGAAAGCTGTTTCGATGCAGGCGGCGGTGGCGGCAGTCGAGGCAGGAAAAGGACAAGCAGTAAATCGCATATCGGGGGGCGGCAGCGCCAAGCGAACGAAAACGGAAATGAATCGTTAGCCGCCATCGGACACGACTTAAATTGCTCGATTCTCGACGCCATAGATCGATTTTATGTGGACTCCATATTTTTCTTTTACTTTTGCCATTTTCATTTAATTTTTATTTAGCTTTTATTTTATTTTATTTATTTTTTGTTCTTCTTTTTTTATTTAATTTTTGTTCTTCTGATAAAATATGTATATAATTTCTTAAAATGAGCTTTTTACTTATTTATTTTTTTGAATTTTTAAGAAATTATTACTGATACTCTATTCTACAAGAAGCTCAAATGAAAATTTAGTTTATAATGTTTTTAAATCAGTTTTTAGTTATTTATAATGAATTTTTTGAAAAAAAATAATTTTTTTTTCTACTTTCTAATTGGTTTTTCTTTTAAATAATATAAAATCGAGATAATAATAATTTTGTTATCGTTTAATTACCTTATCATTACTGATCAAATGAAAAGTTAGTTTTTTTTAAGTTTTTAAGTCAGTTTTTACTTATTTATAATGACTCTTTAGAAGAGGAAATATAATTTTCTATTTTCTAATTAGTTTTTCATTGAAATAATATAAAATTTCAATAATAATAATTATCCCATTATCCTTTAATTAAAAAATATATATTTTTAATCAAAACAACAATAAAAAAAAAACGAAAAAGTAAATAAAATAGTAAAAAGTAGAAGAAAAAACTAAAATCCAAATAAAAATGAAATAAAAATTGTCAAACTAAAAAGAAAAATAAGTTTTAAAATTAAAAAAATTAAAAAACTAAAAAATGATGAGGTAAAAAAAGAAAATACATAACTGATTTATATTGTGCAGAATGTAAAGTACAACGCAGCATGGGAAAAGTTTCGCTGAAGTCGTTTTGCGGAAAAGTTTCGTGACAAATCTAAGCACTTAATATGTTTAGTGGCGAAAAGTCGTTCGCGAAATTACCGCCCCCGCCCACCACCCCGCACGTATACAACGAATGTGCATACTTGATTTGGATGCATAACGATACATCGTTTGGGGGCCGCGCGCGAGAAGATGAAAGGAGTCGCAAAGTTGGCAAACTTTTTCGAGAAAAGTTACAACTTGGGAAAGCGCAACTATATACGCAAATACACCTACCACACATACATTTGCCTTTATTTTTTCTCTCTCTTTCTCTGTCTGCTGCATATGTGTGTGTGCGTGCATCTGCATGTGTGTGTATGTGTATTTGTGTGTGTGTGTATGTGAAGTGAAAACTTTCGGGGCGACTTTTTATCAACCAATAATATATTGTGCGAGTGTTTTACGTTATAAAAGCGCGAACGAGCGAAGGGGTAATATGCATCTTCTTCTTCTACTACTTCTTCTTCTTCTTCTTAAAAAAAATAAATAAAAAAAAAGAGGAAAAAATAACTTTCCTCTTTGCGGATTCATGCGGAAACTTTTTCAACAAATATACACTATTACATATTTATGATTTTTTTTCCGTCTTCTTCGAGTGCCATTGGGAAAAGTTTCGCGTAAGATTGCTCTCATCATTCCCGCAAAAATAAGAGTGAATTATAATATCTTTTTAGTCGTTGATTGTCCTTGTGGGGACTTTCAAAGAGTTTTTTCCACTGATTTTCAATGGGTTTCCGATGGGGTTTCGAGGGGAAATGAAAAATGAGTAAAAAGTGAGCTTTTAGCGGCTTGGCAACACAAGTGGTCGAATGTAATTGCGCACTGTTGGTGGTAAATTGCAATTGGCACATGTCGTCCAGTTATTATATCATCATCAACGTTTTTGTTGCCGTTTTTAGGTAATTTTTTTTTGTTGCTTTTATTGCTTATTTTGTGTTATTGAAGCGAATCTTTAATGAGTTGTTTTTCAATTGCTTTCAATGTTTTTTAATTTAAATTCTATTTCAATTTAAAGCTGTTTAAGTTTTAAAGTTTAAATGGGAAATAAACATTTTGTACCTTATTTTTCTCTTTGCAAAAAAAAAACAAATTTTTTTTCATTAATATAATTATGTAATAATACCAGTTGTTTCTCTTATTGATGTTTTAATGTTTTAATTGATAATTCCTTTTAAAACTTTAAATAATTAATTACTTAAATTGAAATTATAGAAGAACATTAAATGAAAACTTTTAATCACTGCAATAAAACCGTTAATAACACCAAATTAAAAAAGCAAAGCATTAAAAAAAGATAAAAATAATTTAAATTTATATTAAAAAGTGAATTATTTATTGTTATTTGCATGTGAAATATAATTAAAAAAGCAAATTAAAAACTTAAAGCTTAAAGGAACTACTGGCCTTAAGATAAAAAAGGCAACGAGCACCGAAGGTGTCTTTGAAAAACTTTGCCCGTATAATAAAAGACAATGAAGAGACGCGAAAAATGCCTCTTGCAATTCCCATCGGACTTGTCTGCAGGATGCACAAAAGAAACTTTTATTCCGTGCACCGCTCCCAAGAATAGCTTTATCTCGACGGACACACGCAACGACTTTTGCATGCAGCAGCATCCTAAGCGCCAATTTCCGAACAATATTTATAGCAGATTCATCCCAATGGCTCACCTCTTCTTAACAATTTACTCGGCACACTCCACTCCACCCTTCATTATGCATTTATTTGCATTTAACTCAAAGCTCTTAAAGTCTCATTAAACGTGGTAAAAAGTACCAGCTTTTTTATTTTATTTTACAAAAAAACAAAAAGAAAAGAAAAGAAACGAAAAAGAGTAAAGAAAAAAGCAAAAAATAAAACTCTTTCAACCCTCTTTAAACCTATAAATTGTAAGCACTTGAAGGGTTAATTAAATGGTGTGCCGTTAATGAAAGTGCAGCAAATAGAATTGTTTCCTTTCTGCGGACAGCGGCCACTGAATGTCCGCGCGAAAGAATATCTCTCAGTGGCTCTCAGTGTGTGATTAATGAACAACAAAGCGATTCGTTGCGCAGTGAATTTACATCGGAAGACTTAATAAAATCCTTTGTGTGGTGGTTGGTATACGGCACAAATGCTAATGTGCACACAGAAATAGAGGCAGAGAGAGAGAGAGGGAGAATTGTGAACTGCGAAAATTCCTTTCTGAGGGATGAAATGTAATGGTCGCTCATTTACTTGGACCGCCGTCGTCGCAGCCGCTGCCACTGCCGCTGCCGCGCCAACAGCCCCGGTCCCGGCTCCTGCACTCACTCACGGCGATGATAAACTATGTTCAACTGTCATGTTTGGACATAAGTCTGCGTCATTACTAACTCACCTCATTAGTCAAAGTTTATATGCTCTGTTGCGTTAATAATAACAATAATAAATAATTCCGTAATGGCTTGTTTGCCAAATGTGCGGCTTCACAGTTATTCCCATTCCTGGGTTTTCAATGCTTTTTTTTTGTTTTTCTTTTTAGGATTTTGTTTTGTTAACACGGTTTTATTGCAGTGATTAAAAGTTTTCAATTCATGTTTTTCTATATAATTCATTCATTTAATTGCTTCTTTTTTAGTATGTTTTTTACTTGTTTTAAATTTATTTTATTTTACTTTTTTTATTTTTTAATAATTACTTTCTTTGGTTTGGTTTAATTCATTTGCTTATTTTTTACGGAAATCATTTGCTTTTTGCTCGTTTCTGATTAAGCATTCGTGAAAAGTAATGAAAAGTAGGAGGTTGGTGCTTTCTTTTTGTTGTTTATATCATTGGTTGTCCTTTTGGGTCCTTAAAATGGAAACTTTTTATTACTTTAATGCATTTTTATGGTTTTCCTTTTCTTTGATGCTTTTTTACAAGTTTTTCTTTTGCTTTTTTAATGTTTTTGCAGTCTTTTCAATTGAAAATTAAATATTTTTTTCTTTAATAATAAAGTAACATGGAAACAAAAATTGTCAATGGAAAAATTTCTTGGAATTTTACTTTGTTCCTTATTATTATTATTTTTTTACTTAAAATAAGCTTTAAATGTATTGAAAAGATTATTTATTATAAGCATCAAGTTTGAATTAGTAAATACTATATTCTTTATGATTTAAATTTAAAAAAATCCTTTGAAGTTTTTGATTCACTTTTCTTTGGCGTTTTTTTTTTTGCTGTTTTTGCAGTATTTTCAAATCAAAGTAAATAATTTTATCTATATAAGTAATTGAATTTAAAAAATGAAAGATTTTTAAAGAAAAAAATACTTGACTTTCTGTTTGTCTTCATTATTATTTGAAAATGATATTAAAGTATTGAAACTATTATTAGGAACTTAAAATTTTGGGGTTTCAAATGACAATAAACAAAATAGCTTGCGATTTATAATCTAAAAAACTTTTTAAGACTTTTTAGATTTATAAGAAGCAGTTAAAGATGATGTTTATTCTTTTAAAAATTATAAAATTTGTTTATATAGTTTCCGATAAATAAATTTTATTTTAGTTGATAGTAAATAAAAAAACACATTAAAAAATAATAATTTCTATTGCTTAAAAATCAACAAAATTATAAAAAGCTACCAAAACATGTAAATTTTGCAGTTTAATAACAATAATGTATGTTTTTCAATGAAAAAAAATTTGCTTTTAAAAACTAATAAAAAATTAACTCACTGGTTTTTACGGTAAATTTTCACGCATTAGTAGTCCATTTTAAATCTATCATAAACTATTCAAATATTTGTTTTTTTTTAATTCATTTTATTAATGTTAAAATAAAAACCTATAAATAAAATATAAATTGAATCCTAAAATATTAAAAAGCATTGAAAACATTTAATTTCAAAGTTTCACCTGCAAAAATTAATTCTTTAAAAGTATTCATTTAATAAATTTTCAAAAGAAAAATTGCTAATAAAGACTTCAAAATAAACTCCGCAAATGTTTTCCACTAACTCTATTTACCATTAATGTCAACCAGAAACGAAAAATACAAAACGAAAATGAAAAATCAGCATTGAAAGCTTCGTTCTGAAAGGGCGAGTAAATTGTCGGGAGGAAACTAACCAACTAACCAAAAAAAAAAAAAAAAAAGCAAGCGATACATAAAAGGGAAAATCCGAAGCTCGGCCACCGGTGGCGACAGAAAACGTGTCTCGTGTTGCACACGTCGTCCACTAATCAAGCTTCCATAAGGTATTTAGAGTCTTTCATCTGCTTTTCGAACTAAATACAGAGAATTCTTTAAGTGAATTAACGGACCTGAGCCGCCGTGGACGGAATTGTTTGTTCCGGTAACGTAATTACGACGCATTACTGGCTCACGTCTTGTTGCCTCCGCTGCCTCTCTATACCCATTGCCATTGCATTGCTCCTGCTGCTGCTGCTCCTATCTCTTTCCTCTCGTTCGCCTTCCTCTGGTCCATCGGCCAGCATTCTACTGCGTACTTTATACGTATAGAAAGGTCCGGTCGGTTCAGTGGAAAGATCTCTGTTAGGACGGGCGGACGCGCATTAAAGGCGCTAAAACTTAAACCTTACACGGGAAAACTTACGCAATCAACTCGTACGGAATCTTCCGATTTTCCATTTCGCATCACAGAGAAGGTCCGAAGACTCCGAATTACGGACCGGACCGGACCGGATGCTATACAGTCCTCTCTTCTCGATCATTAGACGGGTCCTTTCTAATGAAAAACGGCCCTTGTTCCTCTCTAAATAAATCAATCTATTTATATTCTATGCTATGCAATCAACATTTGTAAATCAATTTACTAATTACTGCTTAATTTATTATATGCAATTTTACTTATAATTAATTTTTTGATTTAACACTTTACGGCATTTTAATGTATGTAAAAGAGTATCAGTCAATCAAAGCAAATTAGAAGATATTTTAATTAAATGGAATTTTTGCACTTTGCAAGAAAGAAAAAACAAAATTTAAAACGCTGAAAAAAGGAAATTAATTAACAAAGCTCGATGGCTTAGGTATTTAAAAGTGAAATGAGTGAAACAAGAGAGCGGATTTATTAGGAAAAGAAAATCGTCATTAAATTTGCATACAGCTTGAATTGGATGTTTACTTAAGGGTCCCGCAAACGATTCTTTATAAGTATTTTTTCTTCTTCTTTTCTTCTTCTTCTTCTAATACTTTGCTGTTACGCATAATATACATGTGAAAGCAGCAGCAGCAGCAGCCGCCCCCGCGTCTTCCGATTCAAAAGGAAGACTGTTAATTTGTCAAAGCGTGGTGGCACGCAGTCTTTTTCTCTCTGGCTCTCTCTCTCTCTCTCGCCCTCTTTTGCTCTTCGGCTTCGGCAACTATTATGGTAATATTGCCGTTGGAAAATTCGCTTGTAATGGTGTTCCGAAGCTATTATACTCTGTGTACGCTGCTTATACAATCAAATTGCCTGCTGAATATTAATGATTCGTTCGACTTTTCAGCCGGAGAGACCCTCTACGAGTGCGTCAAGATCGACTACTTCACCAAAGAGGAGTACAGTCCGGATCCGAACGATTCCACCTTGGCTATTCCATGTAAGTTTTCTTATATATTTTTTGCTTTTGCTTTTAGTTTTCTGCATTTCGTTTTCGTTTTTGCTTGTTTTTTTTTTTTCGTTTTTGTATTGCAAACACGTAGTTTTTTAGAAAATTGCTAGGTTTTCCGTCGGTGAAAAATTTATTTTTGCGATTCATTTGAAGTGTTATTTGTGTTTTTATTTATTCGGTTTATTTGCGAAGAGGGTTCGGTCACTAAGGAGCCGATAAAGGCCCCTGGGGGCGGTGCGAGGAAGTGGCGAATTATAAGGGTTCGATAATTACGTCCAATGCTATTAGGAACGGTGATTTACGCTTAGGTTATCTCTTCGGGGGCGGCTCATTTCTATAGGAAAATCAAAAATTTCTTTTTTGTGTTTTCTTTTTTTAATTTTAAGTTTGTTTTTTTAATGTTGGTTTCTTTATTGGGGCGCCTCATTTCTACAGAACAATAAAAATTGTTTCTTTTTTATATATTTTTGAATTTAGTATTAGTTTTTTAAATTTTTATCTTTATTTATCTCGTGGGGCGCCTAATTTCAACAGAAAATCAAAAGAAATTAAATATATTTATTTCTTTATGATTAGTTTGTTTTTAATTTTCTTTTCGGGGACGGTTCATTTCTACAGGAAAACAACAAAAAAGTTTTTTATATATTTTTTATTTATTTATTTATTATAAGGTTTTTTTAATTATCTCTTTGGCATCTCTTCGGGGGCTGCTCATTTCTACCAAAAAAACAATAAATCGTTTTTTTTTTGTATGTTAATATTGTTAATTCAATTTAATATCAGTTTTTTTTTCTAATTATCTCTTTGGAGGCGACCTATTTCAACAGGAAAACGAAAAATGTGTTATTTTTTATCTAGTATTAGTTTTTTTAATCAATTTTTATTTTGATCACTTCGGGGTCGCCTCATTTCTTCAAAACAATCTGAAATTTTTCTTTATTTGGTAGGTTTTTTTTCATTGCTGCTTTGAAAATCTTTCCCGCAAAATATTTTAAAGGATTATTAATGACCAAATGGCTTGCTTTTCCTTCTGGCGATCTCTATCGGCTTTTATTTTGGATTCTTTTCGCAACCCTTTTACGTAACCATGGCAAAGCGCATAGCTGTAGCCCTTTTTCATCTTCACTCTATTACCCTAAACGCTTTTTCTCATATAATTTCCTGTTTTCTTTGCTTCTTTGCCCGTTTTTCCCTCATGCACGAAACGCTCTGGTTGTGTAGTCCCCCGAGATCCTGCAAACAACCCACACGCACGTTGGCACGCAAAAAAGCATCCCCTTGCAAATAGAAAACTCAAAAAGAAAAAGAAAAATCGAAAAGAAAGAAAGAAAAAAAAATCGTCGCTTTGTTGCAGACTCCGTAACGAAATCCGTGTGTTTCTTCGCCGTGGCCTCCGGTCTTCTGACGGCCGCATACTGCTGCTGCCTCCTGGGCACTTGTTCGAAACACCGCGGCCTCTACACCTTCGCATCCGGCGTCGCCTTCGTCATCAGCGGCCTGGTGATGCTCTTCGGGCTGATAATGTACATTGCGGTCTTCAAAGCGGAAATCGGCGGCAAGCTGCGCCCCAGGTCGCACGTGCAGCCGCCCCTCTTCACCTTCCGCTACGGCTACTCCTTCCTAGTGTACGTGTGCGGCTTCGTGCTCACGCAACTGGCCGGCATCAGCAGCATCTTCCTGTTCATCTACAAGATGCAGTTCGAGTACACGTCGAAGCACTTGGACGATCTGCGAAGAGGCCACAAACTGCTCCGGCCGAATATTAATTACGTGCCCATCGACCACTTAGCCTGCCGCCGCCATCCGCACTCTTACATAAACTCCAACAGCCTCATGCACGTCTCGTACGCCGCCCCCTGTTCGCCATCGGCGCATCAGCGACGGTACTTCTTCAGCAAAGACGCGCAGAGTTCGCCGTCGGCCTGCAATATGCACGTGGCCGAGCCGCCGCTTAACAAAGATACTTTTTACGATTTCCCGCCGCCGCCGACCATCAGCTATCAGTTCGATGAGCGCGGCCAGTTCCGCGAGATGCGCACATTTCCCAGAGACGTAACCAGCAACACCATCTCAACGACTGCTGATGTCGTCGTCGACGAGTTCATCATGCCCGAGCGGTACGAAGAGTACGGCGGCTCGCATCAGCAGCATCCGCAGCATCAGCAGCATCACGCCCCCGAGTTCGTCACGTTCGATCTGGACCAGGCGCTGCCGTTGCAGTCCTCCAGAAGCAGTCGCAAAGACTACGCCAACGACTCGCTGCGAAGGACTACGCCCGTCTGAAAGTAAATCCCGGCGGTCGCGGACCGCTTACGTCTCCCGCAGCCGCCGCCGCCCCCCATTTGTTGACTCGTTCAGATTTTTATTGCCACGTTGTGACTGTTGATATTGTATATGTATCACCACTAAATATCTCATTACCGATTAATGAAAATTACTAATGAAAAATTTAAATAATAAAACTAAAAATTAAACAAAGGAAATCCCTAAAAACTAAATAATAATCCATTAAATTAATGTTATTATTATTATTATTATATAATAAATGATACGATACTAATAATGGTATGAAACCGTAATAGAAACCGACTAAAAGCCTATCCTACATTAAATCAAACTATACATAATTAATGTTGTAAATAAAACAAATGAACAAAGCCTTTTATACTCGTACATTATAAGCATTAGTCGTTTACTGAAAGAAATATTAAATAAAAGCAAATAAATATATGAATTAATGTAACGGCACCGGGGAATTATAAAATTTTTTACAGTGCGACGTGTTACATCGATGTTTATACATTATAAATAACTCTCTATACATATAAAAATTAATTTAAAAAAATGAAAATTGAAAATAAAACACGCAACAAATTATTATATATGTTATGAATTGTAACAATAATCATCTCTAAGAACTGATTATTAATTTGTACACAGCAAAGAGAACGTAAGACACATATCCTCTCGTAATTAACAAGAAAAACAATGTAAAAAGTTACGTCAATTTTATAAAACGACCGGTTTTTCTTATGAAATCATTGATTAAATGTTTATTGAATGATTAAATTAGATAATTGTAATATCAGAGTTGCCTGTATTGTTAATTGATTTATTAATGAAATAATTAACACAAAAACAAAATTGTATTTGGTTTCTAAAACACTAATGTTATTATTGAATTTGAATTGTTTTGTGAATACAATAAAGCGCCATCGATAAAAAAAATTAGTTGGAAACTTTTGAATTTGCCGCTTTGTAAATATACTAGTTGTGACCTCTGTATTTGCAAGCTTTAAGTATGAAAATATCAAATAAATGCCGTAGGAATTTACTTTTAGAAACTGTCACTATTGTTTCCCAGGTGTCGCTACATACTTCAATTCAAAAATTTTTCATGTTTTTGCGCAATATTTGTTGTTTTTTATAGGTTTGTGGGATTCAGGATAGGTAATTATAGTTTTTTTTTTTTTAGAAAATTCCAATCGATAATTATGACTATGTTTCTAATACGTAGAAACAATATTTTAATAATATGTTACAATCACTGATTCTTGAGAATCTTTTACACATATATTAAATATTATATGTTATTATAAAATGGTCTTCTATCGCTTGTTGTGGGGGATTGAGGAGGAGTAGGTACAAATATTTATTTCTACTATACACACGCTTTTTGCAGTTTGTTTTTTCTCATCTTTTTTAAACTCTATCTACACAATTTCGCGCTTTTACGCCCAACTAACTAACTCTGCGATCTGCCCTTTATCAGATGCAACAATTGGCTTTATGTTTATTTTTGTTTTCGGTTTTTGTTTTGCGGAGAAATCAAGTAACTGGTACCCTTCCCGAAAATTGGTCCTTCTACTGTTTTTTTTCTTCTTAAATTTCGAATTAAGTACAATATTTATATTTTTTTAATGATAAAATGCGCTTCGCAATTTACACAAATTAATTAATAATAATAAGGTATGAAAACGTAAAAAAAAGAGTAGTTTCCAAGCCGGATTAATCACAATCACACACGAAATTAAATAAATAATTTGCCTAAGGGTCGAATTTTCTAAAGTTTGCATTTGCGAGAGCTACAAATTAAATGCAGTCTTCGAAAAACAAAAAAGGAATAATATTAATAAAATAAGAAAACAAAAAGTTAAAAATATCTACAAGTTTTTTCCGCACCTATCTCTCTTTCAGTCGTATTTACAAAGTAACCCAATACTCGTTACGTATTTAAGATTAACAAACAGAAGAAAAGAGGAAACGAAAAGTAGCGAAAATCATTATGTACAAAGGTTCTCCATCGATTTTTCTCAATATATAATATTTATAATATGTATAGATTTTTCTCGTTATTATTAATAATATTATACATACGTTTTCTCATTTGTCTCATAGGCTAGGCACGCATCACAGTACCCTCTTATTGTGTCATTGCGTTCGCTTGTTTTATTGCTAAATTGCTTAGAAATTGTTTTAAGTACATTTTTAGCACGTGCTTAGCCTACATCTGCATCCGAAGGCAGAGATGAACACAATTCTTTAAATATTAATTAATAATATATGTTGAAGCATATTTCCAGACTTATTAACCGTCGGCACACTACAAAAACGTCGTCCGTTCAGTCCTTTGTTTTTTACTATTTTTTCCTTTCAAAAAAGCAACGAAAAAAATTATTTTTTGGTACCACCACTGTTTTTGCATTAAAAAAAAAACGAGATTCTTGAAGATTATCACGCTGGAACTAGATATGGGGCGGGCCCTCGGACCCACGCCCCGATTTTAGCTATCGCGGCTCTTCCTTCTTGTGCTGCAGATCGTTGGGCGGCGTGGGGCACATTTTGTGCGACGGCGGCGGCCCGGGCCCCGGCCGCAAGTGCATCAGACCCGGGTCTTTCGTCCTTAGCGAACTGGCGTGCGCCGGATGCACGTAGGAGAACATCTTGGCGCGCTCCTCCTCGACCCTCATGGCGGCATCCACCAGCGGATTGTACCTCAGAGGATCGTAGCGATAGAACGGGTCCGTCGGAGGCGGCGGCCAATGCGCTGTCGGCGGCGGCGGCGGATAGTGATGTTGCATCGAAGGCGGCAGCACCCTGGACATCGGCGATTGCAAGACGTGCGAAGGCGCCGGGCGCAGGTACGGATGATAGCGGGGATCGGGATGCGCCCCGCGTAATAAGTCATCTTCTTTCGAGCGCGGTTCCTCTTTGATCCGAATGTCGGCGCCGTCGCCGTTCCGCAGAGGCGATCTGTCGTTTATCACAGATTGGTGAGGAGCGGCGGCGGCAGCGGCAGCAGCAGCGGCTTTAGCCGCCGATTCAGCGGCCATTCGCTGCTGGTGCAGCATTCTTTCGCGCTGCTCGCGCTCCCGCTGCTCCATTTCGCGGCGCTCCTTTTCGCGTCTTTCGCGTTCCCTTTGCTCGGCCTGTTGCTGTAATTTCTTTACATTATTTAGCTAAATATTTCTTAAACTTAAAAATTAATAATTTATTACCTGTTCCAAGCGGCGTTTCTCTTCGCGCTCTCGCCGTTCGCGTTCCTCGCGTTCGCGCCTTAATCGCTCGCGTTCTTCGCGCTCGCGCTGCTCTATCATCGGGTCCTGTTTAATGGACCAGGGACTGGGTCCCAGTGCCGGAGCCAACGTTGGAGGATAAGCCCTGCGCCATGGATCGTGCAGCAACGACAGCTCGTTGGGCCGGCCGGCAGCCGACGGGGGAAACGACATAAAAGGCGAAGCACCGGGTGACGGCGGGAAACCGGGCCCCGCGAACCGTCCGAACGGCGACATTGCCGGCCCTAATTTCTTATCTTTGAAAACGTCCAAATAACCGCCGATAGGTTTGCCGATCGTGGGCGCCGCGAACAAACTCGGTCCCTGCGGACTGTCGAATGCCGGCGGCGGCGGCGGTCTGTGCGAGAGCGGAGGCGTCGGGAAGCCGGAGGACAACTCGTGCGTCCGCACGCTCGGATTGAACAGGTGCGTCGGCGTCCGCAGCATCTCGCCTTTGAGCGCCCCGGCAGCGGCGGCCCCCTTGTCGCCCTTGTGTTGATTCTGATAGATTTCCCAGGCAACTCGCACGTGCATCGCGTTCCACTTGCCCGATTTCTGCATCAAACAAACAGTCGACGATTGATCGTAATTAATTAATCAATAGTAATTAATAAATAGAAGTGGATGATGGGCACACACAGACAAATATTGAACAAAAACGATTAAATAGTGGGAGTTAAAGGGGGAAATCCCTTTGCTATTACGCAATTAGTTTGCCTGAATTCAGATTATTATTTGTACGCAATATGATAGTGGTAAAAGCAATATAGCAATGACATACCGTGCTCTTAGGTTTGGCAGACTGCTCAGCGGTGGATGAGGGCTGTGGACAGAGATAATAACAAATTGTTAGGGGGGACATGCCAGAAGTTAGTGCTCAAGACATGCTTAACACATCGTTAAAGGGGTCGTGAAATGGCGGCACGAAAAGCCTTTCGATTTAGCTAAACATGTAAACGATGTAGGTGATGCGAGAGGCAATCGGCGGAGTTTTGATTTCAGTTAGTTACCTTGGGCTGAAAAGCCGGCATATGACTCGGAGGAACGAAGGGCGTCGATCCGGTTAATCCGGGATGCAGTAAGCTAGGCGAATAGCCGGGATACGAAGGCGGGATTCCTATGCTCTGTCTGTAGAACGGCGACTCGTGGCTGCCCAATTTCGGGATATCCTTAAATTGCTGCGCAAAATAATTTTTGATTTTCGTTTATTAAAAATAGAATTGAAAAAAAAAATATTTTTTTTGTTGAAAATTAAAAAGAGAAAAAAACAAGTTACCAGAGGCGGCGGGAATAGGGTAGAAGAAGGCGGCGGAGGTAGCAGAGAAGTGGTGTGTTGATGCACGTGCGTGTGATGATGCTGATGCTGGTGCATTTCCGTCCTGAGGTACGGAGGCGGCGGCGGCGCCACGTTCAAGCCGCGCGAGTCCTGCGACGCCAGAAACCGATTGTCCAGTTCGCGACGCAGCATGTCCGCCTGATTCGACGATTGGAACAGGCTCTCGGCGGAGAACGGGTTCGGGTTGGATGGGGCTGACGGCGGCGGCGGCGGCACGACCGTCGGACTAGCTGCCGAGACCGCGGGTGCCGGCGGCAGGGCCGGCGCGGCAAACATGGGACTGCTGTAAGACGGCGCGGCGTGCAGCGGCGGCGGCGGCGTCGGTCTCGGCGTCGAACTGATTTGCGGCGCAGACCATGATTTGCTGCTGGATAGACTAGAAGACACTGTGGTGGTTGTAGGAGGAGGACAACTCTGTTGATTCACGCTTGTCCTGCTTAAACTGCTTACATTACTGCGCGCAAAAAACATTTGTTTTTTAAATTCTGTCCTGCTAAAGAATGCTAAGAAAAAAATATTACAGGAAGTAAAAATTCATTAAATACCTAAAGGATTCCCTGTTAGCCGGAGAATGAACTCTTGAAGTGGGCGGTCCGCAAGCCGCCGCCGGCTGATGGGCCGCCGTGACGGTGGTGGCAGTTGTGGTCGGCGTAGGAACGGTCCCGGAACTGTTGCTGCCGCTGTAGGGAGTGTGCACGGTGGACGCGTAGGGCGTGTAAAGCGGTTGATAAGGCGGATGATAAGCCGGAGCGGACGTGGCCACTGCCGGACTCTCGGTGCGCGGCGTCGACACCAGCGTCGGCGGCGGATGCATGACGGGGGCCGCGGCGTTCACGGTCGGCGGCGCACCCGATAAGCTCGCGCTCACCGCCAGCGGCACCGAGGAGGCCGGCGGCGGCGCCACGGAGGCGCTCACCGGCGACGACACGTTGCGCGCCGTGAGCGTCATCTCCGAGGCGCGCTTTTCCTCCACTATGACGTGTCTTTGGACCGGCGGCGGCGGCGGTAGCTGTGCCGGCGCGGGCGTTGGCGACGGCAGCTCGGGCGGCGTGGGCGCCGGCACCGGACTGCTGCCGGTGCCATTGTTCAACGAGGGCAGACTCGGGGGCAGCGCGCCGGGAAACTCGTGCTTCCGCGAGCCCGGCGTCGAACCAAATATCACCGAACTTGCATCGGAACCCTGCGAAATTACAACAAAAAAACATTTCTTTTAAAAACATGCAGGAAAAACAGCGCATTATTTATTATTATTTCTATTTTATGACTTTTTTCATAATTAATTTCAAGCGAAAAGTGCCAAAGAGGGTGGAATTGCATATTACAGTAAAATATATGTAAGTACAGAGGTTGGCTGCATCTTGCAACGCGGATTATCGATTGCGGCGTCCCCTTTTTAATTGCGCCGACTCGCAGACTCCTGCTGTATATACCTTTTTACACAGCTCGCAAGTCGAAACTGCGAAAAGAGAGGACCCCGAATGCGCTTCTCATTTAAAAGCAAACACAGGTTTTGTGAATTTTCAGCTGAAAAACACGCTGAAAAACCAACACATGCTGTAGCAGCAGCCATACAGACGTGGAAAACATAAAAAAAAAACCTTTTCGGCTCTATCAATAAATGCGAGTAGATTAAATTTCCCGGCGCTTCCACACAGGATTTATACGGGCGACGCGAACAAATCATTGGCGCTCGTAAAATTGAAATTTAGCAGGCCCCGCAAATACTGCTCATACACTACAATAAGTTGTACCAGTTGAATTAAAACCAGCAAGAGGCAACAAATGAAAGATTAATATAAAAACAAAAAACAAAAATTAAAAAAAAATGCTGTGTAGATTTTTTTTTTGTATGCGAAAACAAAGTGACAATAAAAGTGAACGATGCAACAACGCCGGGCATAGAAAGAAAGCGTTCCATCATGAATATTTCAAAGCGGCGGCAGCAACGCTGCTTATACTACTACTATACTGCCGCCGCCGACTCTCTTCCGCCACATTATATCTGTATATACACAGTTTTATACTATAAAAGGCAGTGCTGCCTTTTTACACGACTCGCTTTGCTTAAGTTAGAGACGGATGTAGTCCTTACAGGATATTCAGCGGAGATTCTTTTGCCGCCCCCTGCAGCATCACACACTGCAGGAATGCACAATTTTAGAAATTCTGCAAATTTTATATATTATTCTACCAAAAAAAAAAAACACTTTTTTTTTTATTAAAAAACAATTTTATAAAAAAAAAAATAAAAAATTAAATAAAAAAAAATATCAAAAGAAAAGATAAAATAATCATTAAACTTGACATTTATTGGAAACATCCTGTGTATTTGTATCTCTGTATCTCAATATGAATATGAACGGAGGAACAGAGGGTGAGTTGAGAAGCGTAAAATAAATCTGCAGGATTTTATCGCCGCAGAGCGCTCGGCCCCCGAGTTAATGTGCTGTGTCGATGAAATAAACGTCTGTGTTGCGCGCACTCTCCGCAAATGTAATAGAAGATGATAAGGATGGGGTGCCGCGAGGGTGCATACGTTAAAAAATATTTACACGCCGCTCGTTCGACGTACCGCCGTCATCGCAAACATAAATGTATAGTATTTCTGCGGCGGAGGCGGCGACTTATTTGTCTCCTCGACATATTAATTCGAACGCTGTTAGCTGTTCGCTGCTTTCAACGCATTGCAAGGGGATGCTCAGTCACTAATCTTCCCAGTTTACCACCCGCTATGACCCTCCCTTGTTTCCTTTCACTTTTTATTAAGTATTGAAATTTTAAAGCAAAACAGCAGACGATTTTTGCGTAATAATAATAATAATAATAAAAACAATGAACAAATCATAATGAAAATAAAAATAATTAAAGCTAATCATAGAGCTATAACTAAATGATAAAATGAAGGAAAAAAAAGCTTGCGTAATAAAATACAAATAAAATGCGATTCATAAAATTGTCAACCCTCTGGCAGGGTGCTGTATTTATATTCCTTCAGCGATGTGTATCGTTACAGTCGGTCATTAACCATCGGGAGCAGTGACATTGCGCTAATGCGTGCAATAATCGTTAAATGGGGTGGCGGTCTTTAACGATCAGAGCAACTTACTCGTCTTTAGTTTCGTGAAAAGTTTTTGCTGCTGTATTGGCCGCTTCTGGGGCTGCTTTTAGAAGCCAAGCAAAGCAAAACAAAGCTAAGCAAAGCACAGTAAAGCATAGCAAAGCAAAGAAAAGCAAATTAATCAATTTGCACTCGAGCGCATTTAATTTATGGATTTTTTTATTTATATATAAAACCAACTTCTGCAAATAAATAGCGGAAAAATAAAGGAAACAGAACAAAGAAGTGAGGAGCGTTTGCAGAAATAAAATATAAAATAACAAGAAAGCGAAACAAGAAACAAGTGAAAGAACGCAGTCAGAAAAGAGAGGAGGAAAAGCTCGAAAGCCCGCAAAGTTCGAGCCGAAGCCAAGTGACGACACGCATTAGTGGGCCCGTTACAAATTATTAGCTTGTTCGAAGATGGAGAGTTATTAGGGAGAACAAACTGTGAGACTGAAAGCGGAAAGACTGAGACACACACCGAGTGAGTGGTATAAATAGCCCTCAAGGAGTGCGGCCCACGGTTATTTCGATACATCAACTCTCATCTCCGATGCTTCTTTAACTAAACGGGAACACACAGAGCAAAAATCTCTTCAGATGACACCAAAATTATTTATATAATACTTAAGTTTAAAATGAATAAATCATTAAGTTTTTTTCTTCTTCTTCTTCTTCTTTGTTTTTCTTAATTTAATGAAGCAGAGGAAGTTTAATTTTTTGTTGAAGTGGTAAGATTTTCTTTTGGGTTTTCTTTGTTGATTCTGTTGCAAACTTTGTTAATTAATCAGATAATTGTGAATCTTTGCAAATATCCTTTGAAAGAATAATTTACATGAATAATAAACAAATAATACTTTGTTTTTACAAAGAAAAACAAATTCTATATATTTTTTTTATTATTTATACAAAGAATAAAATAAGAAATTTTAATAAAAAAATTAAAAAAACCCTTAAAAATTCAATGAATAATGGAAAAGTTCTTTTTTTTTAAAGAAATCAAAACAAATTTAAATAAAAAATTAAATAAGGATATCATTAAAAACCAAATACAAAACTTTAAAAAAATTCGAAAAATAAATTTCTTTAAGGAAAAAAAAAGTACAAAAAATGAAAATAAAAAATAAAAACTTTGAAGTCAGCCCTTTAGCGTTCCTTTAATGAAGGCTTTTAAAGCTTCCTTGGCAAAAGAAGATCCTCTTTCTTGCAAAATAAACTACGAAAAGAAAAAAGCAGCAAAAGCGCGCCTCTTTATACATTTCACCTATGGTTTCTTTTTCTTCTTCAGCTTCTTCCACTTTTTCCACTTCTTCTTCTTCTTATTCTGCTTCTTCTGCCTCCACACAAGCCTAATAGCATTTAGCATAGCTGCGTGCGTCTAAAAGACTGCTGCTTCTTCGCGTGTAATAGATTTTACGGCCGCTGTTAACATAACTACCATTAAATAAATACCCTTGCCACGCCGTCGCGGCTAATAACGCCATAAAACTGTTTTATTGGCACGCCATACTCCGCGCAGCTCCTCCAGCTCTCCAACTGCAAAGCTTTCATATGCCGCGCTTCGAAAGTGGCGCTCATTGTTAACGCACAAAGGCATTACGGGCGCAAAATGTATGGTATTAAAAACATTGGGCTCGTTAAAATACCGATTAGCGGTGTTATTCTTTAATTTTCTGTTTTTTTTTTTGATTTTTTAATCTTAATCATTGCTTTCTTATTTTTGTTTTTGTTTTGGTTTTTGGTGCTTGCATTTTGCATCAGCAGCAGTGGCAACTGTATAAAACGGAGAGATTAATACCTGTTGGGGTTGTTGGGGCTGCTGAAGAGCATCGTCGCTGGGCGAAGTGAGTGGCGTCTCGACAGTCTCCTGTCGGCCTTCCTTCGTCTCCTGGGGGGCACTCTCATCGCGGCCCCCTTCTTGTACCTTCACTATGATAGCTATTTTGCCAAATTTGACCAATTTGGGCTTACTTCTGTTGCCGTGAACTTTTATCGCATAATTTTTCCGTTTTTATTTTAAACGCTGAACACTTTTAGTTACGAGCTTTCCATTCGGTTCACATCATATATTAAATTCTAAAAATTACGACCCTGCATAGATATTTTATTGATCGTTTACAATTTATTAATAATTAATGTCTTAATAAAATGTAAATGCCATCAATTTTAAATAATTAGTAAGGTTTACGAATAATTGGCTCATCGTTTCATTTTATTTTTTTGTTGTTTTGTATTTTTTTTACTTGTTAGTTTTATATTTTTTAAATTTTTTAATAGTAGAGGAAGGTAAAATAATTAAGAAATAGCTTGGAACACACTGTATGCAAAGCATTCAAAGGACAAAAAGCAAATTGCTCGCAATTATTGAATAAAAGAGGACAATTAGCGCAATTACCGCTAACGGTTTTTTATGGCGGTCGTTTGGTGCTGCTGAAGAGCTCCGCAGAGCTGCAAAACATAAAAAGCGCGCATATTTTCGCGTCTCGATTCTTGCAATTGCAAAAATAAAAAAGTTAAATAAAAGCGAATAAAAAAAAATTAAACATTTTCCATTCCTTAGATAAAAAAATAAAAATAAAATCAAACAAAGAATAGAAATAAAGATTGCAACTCGACTTTTAATTGAAAAAAGCAAAACAAAGAGATTCTGCTGCAATTATATTCATCTGAATATTTCAATTTTATTGTAATAATATTTTATTAACAATAAAACTAGAAAACATTTCTATTTTATTATTATTATTATTATTATTTTTATAACAAACTAGTATTTGGAAAACCATAAATTATAATTTACATTACATAAAAAAAATAAAAGCAAAAACAAAACCAGTTTTACTGATATAGTTACTGCTATAAGGCAATCAGTAAAAACTTTAAAGAGCAAAAAAGTAATAAATGAATGAATAAATAAATAATAAATAAAGAGAAACATTAAAAAGAGCAACTTTCAAAAAGCAATAACAATTACTTAACATGAAAAATAAGTCTTTGAGTCAGATATACAGAAATTGATATTTCTGGCTGTTTGCCTAATTATAATTTTAATTAATTAATTTTAATTAATTATGACTTTCAACTATATCAATCCAATAGATGTATTCCAGTATTTGTAAATTAATAATTAAAGAAGTAAAAACAAGTAGAGAAGTTTTAATAGGACCATTAAAGTTAATGGTTTTCGAAAGGCATCTAGTAATTAATTAATATTTACGATTTTATGTATCAAAACACATAATTAAAATCTTATCTCTTTATTTGCGTAATTAATATCTGTAATCACGCAAATTGCTTCTCTTTTTTTATCTACTTTTTTCCTTTTACTTCCTTTTTTTTTTAATTTGACAGCTTTTCGTTGAATCAGATACTTTATTTTATTATATAAAGTGTTTAAAAAATATTTAGTGATCATTGAAAACCAAAAAAAGCAAAAAGCTAATTATTAGTATTTAATAAACATAAAACTCATTGGAATTAATGCAATAAATGCAACAAAATGCATCAAAAGGAAAATTTAGAATGCAAAATTTATCTGCAAATTACAATATATTAATGAGCGACAAATCAACATACGTTTCGAATATTTATATCATAATTAACTTAATCGGACATGAATAATTTATAAATTATGAAAATTATTTACGTGCGCTTGTAGTATATAAACATTGCCATTAAATAATAAATTAATTAATTCGTCATAGAAACGTTTTAATAAATGCATAATAAATGCATTTGCGTTTTGCATTTTGGAAACAAACAAAAAAACAAAAGCAATCGAACAAGAAAATTTCAGTCGCGTCAATTGCATATCCAGTACCCTATGCATTTAATTCTAAACTGCATAATTAAATTATTTATTTTTATTTTTTTTTTCTGTTATTTACGCAATGTATACATTTATACTATATACTTATATATTATTATTTATGATTGCGACAAATAATGCAACATTATAGCCACATATACGGCGACTTAATTAGCGCAATTTGCATAAAAGTGCATAAAATACTGCGTCGCTGGAAATTTACAGCGTTTTTATTGCATTTTTCGGTCGATGCAATTAAACGCAGCACACACACAAACACAAACTGTATAATTATATTATTTATTATGTACCTGCGGAAAGAGTGCGAGCAAAAGAGAGAGAGAAATTGGAGGGAACAAACAAAACAAGGCGCAATAACGATTTCTCTCAATTAAAATATTATTACATTATACTGTACGTTATAATGTTTAATTTATTCCGCATTTAATTAATTAATTCTAATTGCAAATTGCGCTCGCTGTTGTACTTTATATTCTATTTTTATGTATAAAGGGAAAATTGCATTTTTATGTTCTGTTTTTAATTTTTTTTTTTTTCATATTTCTTTTCTGCAGTTATGAAACAAAGAACTGTAGGCTTTGGAAGTGTAGAAATGCAGAGGTATAAACTATAAACACAAAACACAAACACAAAAGTGCATAAAATCAACAGCAGTATGTTTTACTTAACTTTTTTTTTTACTTGTACTTTGGTTTTTTCAGTGTGGGTTTTTTTTTCAGTTTCATTTCAAAAGCAATTTACTTGAGTTATTATTATTATCATATAGAGGAACATGCAGCACGCAACGCAAATTATGCACATTATAATTACCCGGCAAGAATAACGAGCGCGATAAACAATATAATTTCCGAATCGATAAGTCGCCATGTTTTACTTAGTTATTTACTTTTTTGTTACTTTATTGTTTTAATTTACCGCTGAAAAAACTATTAAACTAAAAGTTTATTGTTGTAAAAATTTAAATTAAAAATTTATTGTTTTTGGGTTAAGCAAAAAGTAATTTTTTATTTAAATTAATAGAAATTTGTTTTGTAATTTTAAGACAAACTATTTTAATTTTTAATAATTTAAATACAAATTTGAAAAGTAAATAAGTTTTATTTTTAAATAATAATTAGAAATTTTAAGTAACTTATAACTAAAGTTGCAAGAAGTTAAAAACAGTTTTCGGTCTTAAAAAAACCGTTAAAAACCGTTGACAAGAATAATTTTTGAGGTTAAATTCAAATTTTAAAACTTCAAACAGCTTTTATACAAGCAGTAAACAATTTATATAATTTTTCGATTTATTTAGTGTAAATATTTCTAAAAAAAGCTTTTATTAAGTTTAAATATTTCTAAAAAAAAACTTTTATTTGGTTGAAATATAAAAAAAAAACTTTTATTAAGTTCAAAAAATTGTTCACTTAAAGAAAAAAAAAACTTTTATTTAGTTAACACATTTTTCCACTTAAAGAAAAACCAAACGAATAAATAAATTTAAAAAAAGTGTTAATTTCCAAGTGACCCGCTTTTTTTCAATTTAGAATAATTTGCAATTCGCATTTCGCAACTGTTTTTTCGGCTTAACGACCGCTCGTAACCCGCAAACTTGGCCGCCCAGCTATAAAGACGATAATTGTTAATAAATACGGCTATATAATACTAAACGATCTCTTCTTTTCAATTGAGAAATTAACGACTTTATTGTTTAAAACCTAAATTTGAAACGAAATAAAAAAAAACTGCAAACAAAATGAATTTTCCATTAAAAACTTTGCTTTAATAAAGATACTGAAATTTCAACATTTATTTATTGTATAAAATATAAATAATGAGTGTAAATATAATAAAAGTGGAATTTTAAATATTTACAATCAGCAAAGCAATAACAGCAGCAGCAAAAAAAAAGAAAGATAAATTAAATATAAAAAAAAACGAACTGTGGGGAAAAATAGCGAGAGTGAGTGAGTGCAAAGTCGTTTTTACGGCCTCGTTAAATTATTTCAATAAACATATAAATTTAATGCCGTAATATACGACTACTTATACTGCCGCTTAAATATACAACGTACGTAATACACACACTTACAGAGGAACATATGTACAGGGTGATTTAATAAATGGTTACTTTAAGTAAAAAGCAATTTTCTAATATTTTACTGAATCATTTCTTTGGAGTAGTAATTTATTTAAAGCAAATTTATAAAAATTAAAATTAAATTTATTAATTAATTAAATAGCTAGTTAAATTGTCTTTTAAATAACACTAAATTTGTTGCTCTACTTTAATTAGTTCAAGAGTAATTAATTATTTTCCGATGGCTTGGCACGGCTTGCGTCATAACGTTATCAACGGCCTTTACCGGTCTCGCCATGGAGAGCAGTACCGCCCTCAAGCTGGCGCCAACATAGACGGCGCAACGTTAGCTACGCGCGCCACCGGAGTATAAGCAGAGCGCGTCGAGCTATGGTGGAGACCGAGTGCTGGCGAGTTTAACGTTAGCGCATAACGTACTTTTCATAAATTTCAAATTGATTATAAAATTTCAGAAACTTTTTTTTTAACAGAAGAGTTTAGTTAATATAATAATCGGTTTAATTATTTCCTATTTAATATATGTAATAGGAGAGTACTCGTTACAAAAACAATTGGAAATTGTTTACTACAGTACTTTTCTCTAAAGCTGTACATTTTTAAAAGCAAGAAGCTTTACAAAAGCTTTTAGCAATCGCACTGTATATTAAATATAGCACGCTCGCACACAGATGCACATAGTTTGCCTTCATAAAACGCGAGCCAACGGTAATAATAATAAAAAGGCATTTACGCTCTTTTATTATTTTTCGAAATGTGTTTGTGCGAGTGTGTGTGCGTGCGTGTTTCACGAACGCGTTTGCGTTTTTTATTATGCACGTAGTACTGAGTCAACTATTTGCCAATCGTTTAATATTCCAATTAATGCCCGGCGCACTTTCTGTGTTTTTGCCTACTGTGTATACTGAACGCGTTAATAATTGCCAATTTCCGAATAAGCCAACATTTACTTATTAATTTAACTACAGATTAACTGTGCAAAAAAGAAAAAGAATAAAAAAAGCAGGAACTAAAAAAGAAATACAAAAAAAAAATAATGTTTTTAGTTGTCTTTTTTAATGAATTTATATGTTTGAAAAGCCTGAAATTGATAATTACTTAATTATCCATTTCGGATAGTTATTTATAAAGCTATTTGGTAATTAGCGGTTAATTTCCTTTACGTAACGGCAGAGCTATAAAACTCAATAAAAATAATTACAAATTCCGCTTTGGAAAACAAAATACTTATGCTTTTTTAGTGTTTCTTTTTTTATTTTATTTGTTAATAAATAATTTTAATTAAATAATTTATTTAAAAAAAAATTACATAATAATTATAAGTAAAAAAGCATTCTTTAATTTGATAAGTAAGCAATGGTAAAAAGGATAAAGGAAAACAAAAGCTAATCGATCATTAGGGAAAACGCAATTGCAAGAGCGAATAATAAATAAATAAAACAATTGCGCTCAGAGAGCGACAGTGACAGCGACGCACCGCGAAGCGAGAAAGAGAGAGCGAGTCGATAAAAAACGCATTACATCGAATATACATATAGAGAGAGCGCCGCACGAAACGACGAGCCAATTGTTTCGACCACCCCCGAATCGATTCTTTCGTACTTCTACATGTACATACATAAAGCGCATACAATGTATGTCTTCTATGTATTCCTTGTCAGTGACTGTATATATTTTTTCCCTTTTTTGTCTCTTTTTTACTTTTTTTTCCCTTTTTTTTAAGCACTGCTTTGTATCCTTTTAGTCCTTCCTTCCGCACATAGAGAGGTAAATCAAAGTAATCCTTTTCGGTATTCTATTATTATATATTCCCAAAAATAGCGACACTTTGCACAAACTATCAAACTTTTATTAAAAACTAAAATTTCCGGTAATTTCGACGTGTTTTTCTTTTGTAATTTCGAAATTTCGACAGAGAGACGCGAAGAGATCTCTTTTAGAAGGCGGAGAACTGTGTGGCTATGAAGTTTGGTTGCGTGTAAAAGCGGAGAGACGTAGAGGATCGGAACGACGGATCGCCGCGCGCGGTTTCCACTCTCAGACTGACTGCCAGTCGCAAGGAAATCGGCAGCAAAAGCAGCAGCGGAGCAGCGGTGGCAGCAGTGGCGGCACACAGGACGACGCTCCTGATGCCGGGACGACGCCTGTCCGCGGCCGCGGCGCTTGCGTAACGTTTCGCTGCTGCTGCTGTTGCTGGTTCTTCGCCAGGGGCACGGACCGCGCGACTTGTCTCTTCAGCACTTGTCGTTTTGTCGCGATTCAACGAGAACAACCTGCACAACATGCTCATTCCACTCTTTCTTCTTTCTTTTTTGCTTCTTCTTCTTCTTCTTCTGGTAACTCTTCTTCGGTTACGTCTCTCGGTCTTCATCTTCAAATAGAGATATTTGCCAGTTTGGCACTAAACACAGGAAACCTGTCTTTTGATTTCTTGTTTTTTGCTTTTGCCTTTTAGATTTTAGTTTTTATTTTTTCATTTTCTGGTGATTATTTGTATTATAAGTTTTGGTCCTTTTTAAGGATCTATTTTTTCCTTATATAAAAATTTAGTTTTCTTTCATTTGCTGGTGAACATTTGAATTATAACTGTTTGTCCATTTTAAGGATCTGTTTTTTTTTTATAAAGAAATTAAGCTTTCTTTGAGATTAGGTAAAATTTTTAATGCTTCTTCGGTAGTTTTAGGACAGTTAAAGTTGTTTTTGTTTTCGTTTTTTGTTTAAAGGATAATTTGCGGTCTTTTATTAAGGTTTCCTTTAGTGGTTTTATGCGAATGTTTATTGCGAGCATTTTGGCGACTTTAAAAAGGTCTGTTGACGACTTTAAAGGACCTTTTTAAGGATTATTTTCATGGCTTAGTTTAGAGCTTTTTTAGAGCCAATTTTAGAATTTATTCGATGTTAAAGTTTCCTTTTCGAGAAGTAGCTCTAAGTAATCTTTAGTTTTTTATTTCAGTTTTTTATCGTTATTATAGTTTTAGTGACTGAAACTATAGGCTATAAAAAACAATTTTTCTTTGTTTCAGTTGCTCGTATCGGACAAGACGCAGGGAGGTCAAAGTTGAGGAGGAAAGTGCATCAGTGCGTTTATACGGTTCGCCACTTAATTATACCGCCGCGCCATGCTCTTTTACAACCCTTAATGACCCGTAAAGACCTTAGACAATAATCGCGTCCTCTCTTTCGCTCATTTTCCGTGGCCTCGCAAGGGTTATCTAGCGCGGTAGCAACGATTGCCTCTCTAATTAGAACACTGGTATTTTTTTAATTAACACTAGTGATTGTGCTCACAAACTCGAAAAGTTAAACATTTTGAAATATTTAACAAAAAAACATTTATGGTGCGCGTTCTTTTCGCGATAAAAAAAAAAACATTAAAAAATTGGAAACTTTGAAATCGCTAATGTCCCGTGGAAAGGAAGTCAACACTTCAGAAAATGGTGAGTTCTTTTTAATTAACTTAATTTTCTATTTAATTTTAATTAAATCAAAATAAAATGAAGTATTTAAATTAATTAAAAATTAAAAAATTGAATTAAAATTATCCTCTGAACGGCAAAAACAGTTTTTAATTTTAAGTTAACCAAAGAAAAACAATGAAAGCGATTTTCATTTATCATCAAAACATTAAACAAACAAGAAAAATAAAAAGAAACAGGGCAGAGTAATACGCGTAAAGATAGGTAAACATTTGAATATTTGTTTAATGGAAATTTTCACAGCGAAAATTTTCCTTTTCCCGTTTATATATCGCGCAAAGCGCAGCATATATTTGCAAAATTATGTTTCGCCTGCTCATTGTTATTAAATTAAACAATGAGCATCCGCTTTTGCTCGTTTATAACAACATTAACATTTAAAACATGGCCAATTTGTACGAGCAAACCGTTTTCATTAAACAACTTACACTTCAATAATACTTCGCAGCAAAGAATAACGAAAGAAAATATTAAATTTTCCACAAATGGTTTCACAAAACGAACCGCTTTTTCTTATATTTTCTTTACACTCGCAGTTTTGATTAATATAAAAATATTAAACATTAAATCAAACAAACCGAATGAAAACTTGAAAAAATTTTATTCACCAAGAAAAACCAACTTATTATAGAAAAACGAAAAAACTTAAAAAAAAAACTAAAAAGAAATAGTAAAAAGCGCAATGATTATTGGAAAGATTCATAATGAGTGCGAAGCGGCTTGCTCTTTTCCATTCCTTGGCGAATTTTTAATGTGCCAAAGCTATTAAAAGTTTATTAAAAGGCAGTTTATGTGTACGCCAAAGTATTTTACTCTTACGACGAGACTTTTATTGAACGTAAGTCGTAAACGAGCCGCCTTCATTACACTCAGCGACCAACACATAGCAGACACAGCGAATATACAGGGTGGAAGGGATTTTAACACGGCATAAAGTGAAGAAAAAACAGAACAAAAGCAACACGTCCTGTTCGTATAAGTCGCGATGGTGATGGTGGCGGTGGTGGTGGCAGCGGTCGTTTCCGTGCATTTTATGCCCTCGGGCATCCGTTGTATTTGCACTCCCTGTGTCTGTGCATTTATGACGGAACTATTATATTACCGGTTCGCTTAAATCAGCTATCATTTCATCATATATAGGGAGTCTGTATAGGTTGGACCATAAAATCTCGGCGCTTGCAAAAAGCTGCGAACCATCTAGGGATGAACACATAAATATCCCATCCGATGTTAGCGTAATAATCATAATCGTTGCCGCAGATGTAAATGGCGCAAGGGACGTAAAACATCGCCCATATAATACAAGCAAAGAGTGTTATTGCCGCATTTTGCACCTTTGAAATGCCCATTATTACCTGTTTACTTTTTCGCCTAAAAGCTCTATTCACCATGTTCATCTAGTATAGAAATCCAAATTATTTTTGTTTCAGCTGCAGATGATTTTTTTTTTCTATTTTTAATAAAAATAAATTATGTCAATAAATAATAGGAAATAATTATTTTTTAAGTTGTTTATTACCTTTAAAATATCAAAAAGAAACTAAAAGATGTATTTAATTAAGATCATTTTTAAACTTTTAAATTAAAGAAAATTAAAAAGAAAAATCTTGCCGGTCAAGTATCGCATGAAATAATTGAAAATAAAATATGGAAAAAAACAAAACCGAAGTAATAATAACATTGGTAATAATTTAAATTTAAATTAATAAGTCAAATTTGTAATGTTTGAGTTTCCTGGATCGTTAAACAGTTTTATTGCTGTTGTAAATCAAAACAGTAATAATTCCGAAGACAATTAACTCCAAAATTATTTCTTCTTAAGACAACCGCTCGCGGCCAATAAACTTAGTAATTTCATTAATTTAAAATTTTAAGATCCATTAAAAAAAATTAATATTTATCACTTTAAATGTCTCATTTTGTTTTATTACAATACTCTTTATTGAAAATTAAAAGAAAAACTTGTGATTTTTGTTTTATTACAATATTTTTTTAGTTTTTAGTTTTTTAGTTTTAGTTTAAAAAAAATACTTTTTCTTTAATTTATTACATGTTTTTCCAATTTTAAAATGCAATTATTCATAACCAGGAATTTAATTACTTTAAAATCGAAAAAAGTAAAAAATAACATAGCATAGTTTTATAAGCATCTCATTATTCCCCCATTTTAAACAGCATTAAGTTCCAAAAGAAAGTTCTTAAAGCATCACAGCATCCTCATCCGCTCATCTAGGGTCATATAAATGTATCAGAAGGACCCGAAAGACCGAAAACAGTAAAATTCAAATATATTTCCCGCATATAGAAACATTCTGAATAATTTCGCAGCGCGAAAGACGAACCCAAAGAAGAAAAGAAGAAAAAACAATAAAACGCGTTTTTTCAAGCGAACGTTATACTTATACTGCTATTAGATTCCTCTCGCACACACAAACACATACACAGAGATAGATACCACCATACATACAAAGGACGAGTGAAAATCTGTTTATGGAAATGGAAGCGAATTTTTCGCATCCCCGTTCTGAATGTAAATGACGGCATTTGCATTAATGCAAAGAGATCCGCGCTGCCTCTGCTGCTTCCTACAGCCTGCCACACTATAGGCAAGTGTTGAAAACTAACCCCATCGTTAGTTTTACGCCTCTCCGCAAGCTGCTAAATTACACCCGACACTTATACAAAGAAAAAATCTCTTTCCTTGTATTTGAAAAAATAAAAAGATTTCTTTTAGATTTTTAAAATGTTCTTAGGAAAAAAGTGTTTTTGAATTTATTGAAATAAAAAATAAAATAAAATAAAAAAAGAAAACAAAAAAGTAAGAAATGCGGAATTAGATGAACCTGTATAAAAAAAATAAAGGCTATAGCTTAGAGGGGTTGTAAATTTTATTGCCGCCGATCGATTTACCATACAATGGCGTAAACGAAAATGATCTTATTAGAGCGCAGCTGTAATGTATGCGACGACGACGGAAAAGACAACAGAATGGACTAATAATAATAAAAGGGAACAATCGGATCGTAAAGTACGCGACCGTAACAGATAAATAGATCCTAGCTGGGCTGCCACCAGCCGCTGCTGGGTGGCTCCGAAAGTCGGATAAAGAAAGCAAGAAAGCGAGCAAGAAAGAAAGAAAGGACGAGAGCAGCAGAAAAAATAACCATTATGGCTCGGAACGGCCGAGAAGGGAAGCAGCAGCATACGAATTGTTCACTTTGGCGTTACATGAGCAATATAGCAGCAGAGGCAGCAGCAGCAGCATATCAAAAGAAGCAGAGCGCACACATTTATACTCTCATTCACTCTATGTATACATATCGCATCTAAGGAGACTAAAAGAATAAAGAAGTTGGACGCAGAAAAAAAAAGAGAGGAACTCCTAGAGACTTTATTATGGGGCGAAAAATTTATGCGCTTTTAAATCTTTTACGACTAGTCAAAAATGAGAGATTGCTTGTTCCGCAAAAGTGTACATACAACACACACACACACACACACAGCATTTATATAAAAAAATATATATACAAGTAGATATACAAAAGTACCTATGTTAAAACGGAAAAATCGTCCCTCATCAATTCAGAGACGCAGAGGATTCCGCCGGTCTGCTGCAAACTGCAAATAGAATTTTCGGGCGTTTATTTTCTTGCCGCCCCCGATGCGCGCTTGTTTTAACGCTGTTTAAGCGTCGCGGGTGTAATCCGGAAAGCAGCCGTTTCAATAATAGCGGGAAAATGTATTATGGCTCGACGAATATAAGAATTTAAGAGGAAAATTAAGCGCTCGAAAGACAAGTGTAAAAAAATAAAAAATAAAACAGAAAGAGATTACAGAAAGAAAGTAAGGAGAAAAATACAGAAACAAAATGAGGGTGGAATGAGGAAATTTACTACTTTGTGCGAATTGCGTTTCATTATAACTTTTGCTTTCACCTCCAACTAAAGAAACAACTTTTTTATTGTTATTAGTTATTACAACAAAACGGAAATGAAAATAATTGTGAAAACTGTTTTCTAACTTTAATAAATAAATTAAAAAACAAAACTATTTTCTAAGTTTTTGGTAATGAAATTTGCAATTTATTTACTTAAATCCGATTTTCCAACAGGAAAAAACTTGCAACAAATTGACTGGATAATCTATTCTTCTTTAAACCTTTCTTTTTAACATTTTTTTTTTTAGAAAAAAAAAAGAGATTAAAAATCATCAATTTACAACTTTTAAAGGTGATGATTTTCTTCTTCTTTTTTTGCTTTTTATTGGAAAACAATGTACATTTTATATGTTTTATATGTATGGTGAGTTCGCAAGCCAAAAGGAAATTTGAAAGACATTTTTCAGAGAAGAGCTGAAAGCGGGCAAATAAAATACTATATCAGCTCTCCTCGTACTTATATTTCTTCGTTTTGGGTGTGTGTTGTGTGTGTGTGTGTGTGTGTGTGTGTGTGTGTGTGCTTAGATGATTGACTATAGTGCCTATATGTATTTGTCAGTAATGGAAAGTTCTTTTAGTTTTCTCCTCTTATTTATTTCCTGCTGGAGCCTTTGCAGCCTCCGCATTCTTTTTCCCTCTTCTTTTCTCTTCACTTTTCCATTACTCTTTCTCTGCTTCTATGCAGGCTCTCTGTTTGTGCGCTCATATTTACGATTATTGGAAAATACATGTTTCCAGTTATGTACGCGACCAAAGAAATGGCAATTACTATATCTGCACAAACACACAGAAATTCACTCATAGTCTAGGAAGAAGTAAGTGTATGGGTGAGAAGTTAAAGATTACTTCGCAAATTTGTTATTTCTCAATATAAACTTTGATAAGCTAGCACACAAAAGGAGTTATTTTATGTTTTATTTAATAGTAATAATAATCTTAAACTTTTCATTCATTTTTTAATTAATTTTAAATAATTAAAAGTTCCTTCATTGATCTATTTGTATGTAAAAAAAAATTATATGCAATTTTTTAATTAATCAATTGCTACTTTAGTAATTAGTAAGGATAAGGAAAGAATTAAATTGAAACAAAAAATTACTGTTATACCAAAAATTGAAAATTGAAAAAGGGAAAATAATAAAAAATATTACTCAAAATTCAATTTTTTTTTTAATTAAAAGTGGAAATGCAAAATTAATTTAATTATTTTATTAATAAATTCATCAAATAATTTAAATAAAGTTTCAAACTGTGACAAAAGAAAAAAGTATTTGTACGTTTTGTCCCAATTTGCAACTTAATTTAAATTAATATGAATAAAAATAAACGATAATTAAACATTTTTCGTTTATTTAATTTTAGACGCTCGTTAAAACATAAAATAAAAGTTTAATTTAGTTTATAATTTGGAAACTTGGAAACTTGCCATCATGTTTACGAAGTAGGTAATTTAATTTAATAATAACATGCGCGCTTTTTGTGCAATTTCCTAATTTATTATTGGCTCCCTAACGGACTGGTCTTTTTATTACTTGTTGCCTCCTGTCTCACTAACATTTAAATATTTATTATATTTTGATTATTACTATTAATAATATACTTGCGAAACTTGTTTTCGATGTTTATTTGTTTGTCGTTGCATAAATTTAACTATAAATTTATTTCAATTTTATTTCATTTATAATTTATTCATTTTTCGTTTTAAATTAAATTTAAAATATTCTTTTTAAAATTCAAATTAAAAATTATTCTTTTAAACTTCTGTAAAAAGTGATAAAAGTTAATTCAATTAAATGAACAAATTTGATTAAAAACAAAAAAAGCTTAAAAATTGTACATCCAGTATAAAGAAAACAGAAAAGCTGTTGATGTAGTCATTATTAAAAGCAAACAAATAAAAAGCGAATGAAAAGTGTCGAAAAGCAGAAAAGACTTTTGTTTTCGAAGCAGAAGCTGAAGCTGAGGCAGAAACAGAAAGAAAGATATAGAAAGAGGATTTACGTGATCCAATTTTCAAAACGCATCAATGTAGTTTGTCCCTCGTCTGTCGCCTCTCTGTATCTGCTGTTCGTGTGCCAGAGTTGGTTTATTTAAGTATGTTAATACATCAATGATAGAGTTAATAGGATGGAACTCAACTCAAGCACTAAAAGCGCTGTTGTTATTATAGGATAATGCGCGTTCGGGTGTTATATCAAGAGACAATTATTACGGCTTCCACCTACACCAACACATTCAAATTCCGTTTACTACAGATACCAATACTCACATAACAAAAACATATTATATATATGTATCTAAAGCATGGCTTGTTTGTTTGTTTAGTATTATTAAATTATCAGGCGCATTGTAATATAATAATATTAAATCAAATCCTTAACAAAGGACAATTGATGCAAATCACAGCGACAGCTTTCAATCCCTCAGAATCTCAGATGAAACGAATAAAACAAACAGAATAAATTCAATAAAATAAATTACTAAAATTAATGAAGCAAATAAAAGAAGACACTTGAATTGAAGTCACGACAAGACACTTTTAAGAGTTTTCATGTAATGTAACGTAACTACATGTACTGAAGAATCGAAAAAAGAGTAAATAAGTGCTGAAGGGCTGCGGGCGAAATTCAAAGACTAAAAAGACAGACCAAAGAAAAGAAGGGGAGCCCGACGTCTATAATGAAAATAAAGATGGAACGATGGGTTAATCCCCTTTGGGGGGATGTGAGCAGCGGAGAAAACGAGTCGTAATCGAGACATTTCCTCTGCGGAATCCAATAACGTTTGAGGAAACTTATGGAGCAGAATAAAAGGGTGGAAATGGTTTATGGCGTGCACATACACTGCTTGCTACAAATACACCATCGATATTGTAGTGTGGCAGCGCAAGCAACGCCAGTGTCGAAAGAGAGTCGAGAACAAAGAAGAGTCTTAGCGCGACGCAAAGAGAAAGACACGGTATATCCAATTTCCCACTTTCGCAGTAGCAGCAGCAGCAGCAGCAGTAGCAGAGAAGCGAGGCCCCGGTAAATTACCCGAAAGCTCAGCGAGAATCCAGCTCGTTAGATGAGTAATTCTATCGAATCGGGGATGACTGCCCCCATGAAACCGGATTACTTATAAACATTACATGTACACGAAGAAGAGCAGATCTGCGAGAACGATGCCGACACTAAATGTCAATTGCTCTTCTTCTGCTTCCTCTTTTTGCTTTTTTTTTTTTGCTACCAGCTTTTTATTGTTTTTCTCGCCAAGTTTTGCAAGCAGTTTGACCGGCATTTTTACATTTTATTTCTCGCTGTTTTAAGCCCTTTTTGCTCTGCTTTCAGTTCTTATTTTTCTGTATGTGTTTTTTTGGTGTTTGTGTGCCCAAGGAAGAGTAATAATATATGGGGGTGGTATTTGCTGTAGCGCTAAGCTATAAGGGTTTTGAAGATTTGATGGAAGGAAAGAAATCGTGTCAAATGGACCCGTTCCGGATCGGCAAATGGCAGAAAGGCACAAGTGCCTCGTTTATCTTTTATTGTCCGTATCAATCCTCATCGGCTGATCGTAAAAGCGAATTTCCAGAGACACGTATTCGCAGCCGCCGCCGCCACCGCCTCCGCTTATAGTGCCACTACCGGTCTGCCAGTAGTTTGCCGCCGCCGCTCTTTCCACAATAAAATTTATTGAGATTACGTGGCTATCGTGTGAACTTAAACATTTAATACTTTGTCTCTTTTCTTATCGATGCTAGCAATCCTCTTTAAATTATTAAAAGCTTAACCTTTCTTTTCGAGTTTTCTTTTAGTCCTTTCAAGGATCCATTTTCCCGGCTTGTTTTTTATATTCCTTTTAATTTTAATTTTCAATCATTTCTAAAAGCAACAAATTTTGTTTTTCTTCGAGAGCAGAATTTAAATTTGAAATCCTTTAAAACAACCCTTAAAGCCCGTTTTTTTTTTCTTTAAAAAATAAAAAGCAAAATTAAATAAAAAATAAAAAAATGAAAATTAAATAAAAAAGAAAAAATTGTAAAATAAAATAAATAAAAACAGACAAGTAAAATGCGCGCATAATTTGCTTTTCTTTTCGTTACTTTGCGAGAAAAGTGATCCTTTGCGAGTCCTTTGAATTGCTTCTTTGTTCTCGCAGAGGAAACGTGTCGTTCGCCACAATATATTATTGATTTACAAGACGCTTATCTCTAGCACACGCTTCTTCTTTCACTATTCTCGCTGTCAACTTCAGAGATTACTAACCGACCAAGCGACACACACACTATACCGAAGAAGAAGAAAAAAGCCGCCCAACGTATGTCTTCAAGCGGAAAGTTCCTTTTATCACTTAACTCTTGTATACATGAACTGTTAACATCTATACAGGGTCTACAAAATTTATCTCTTTCAATGACATTCGAAAGTTATAAAAGCACTTAGGAAAAGGTTAAAAATTAAGGAAAAAAATATAGAAATTCTCCTAAAAACCAAAATTGCTTTTAATTTTTTCCCATAGGGTTTTGTTGATTTTTTATTATAGTAAAAATTGATTTATTGCATAGTAGATTTATTTTGTTAATTCAACTTGATAATTTCAAGAAAAGCAGCAAATTTTACTTGTAAAAAGTAAAAAAAAATGATTAAAGGCAAACTAAGAAAGTGTAGTAATAGTGATGGTAATGTTGATGTTAAAATTGAACCCTTCTTGTTTTTAATTTGGCCATTTAGGCTGGCAACTTTTCGCTTATTCAAATTATCAGCGTTATTATTATTCAAATGCGTAGCGCGCCAATTTCGCGAACGATGAATATTCAAAGGCAGACGCTCTGCTAATTTATGCAAATTAAAGGGCGCTTAAGTTATTATTATCTGCTCATAGAGTAAACTACAGGCAAATTATTGTCTCGAACAGAGTATAGGGAACAATCTGTATTCCCAAAATTCCTTCTCTTTTCACTTATCAACTTATTTATATTTAATAAACAATTTAAATTTAATTTAAAAGAAATATTGCAAGCAAAAAAAAACTCACCTTATCGTCGTCGCCTTCGCTATCACACTGAAACAAAAGAAAAACTAATTAAATTTCTATCCGAAACAGAAGCAACAACAGAAAAGTAAAAATAAAAAGAGATTAATATTTGTGCGATTGTATGGAGAATGAAAAAGGAAGCTGCGGGGGCGGCGCGCGAGGGGCGTAAAACTGAAAAGCGAGCCCAATTTGTGCGCTCAAATATTTTCCGAGCATATTATCCAATTAAAGGAATAATTAAAAGTTTTCCGGTCGCTCAAGGAATATGCATTGCAGGGGAGCACGAATGAGAGGGAAAAATTACACAAGATTATGCACATTATATACTCATCTCTCTATGTAATACATGGTTATTACGTATAATACATACACTATACAGCAAGAGTATTCTGCAGCAAAAGAGGGAGCGAATTAAAAGTATGCTGCATGGAAAGCATCAGGGCCCCCGAGGAAATTCAAGTATCATCCAAGCGCGGGGCAAACTTTTTCAACTTTATTATTATTTTATAATTCCGCAAAGAAGCCGCCGCCAGTGCTTCGCGTAGCTGCTTTTCCACTCTCCGACAACAACGTTCAGCAGTTCGGCAGCAAGAGGGACAGGAAAAAACCGTTCTAATTAATTACGGACGCGCACCGTACCAACCGAAACCGAAAAGTTTCCCCTTTTAGCCGAAATAATTTCCCCCTCGTGCTCTCGCTATAGCCATCGGCGGAAAAACCTTTATTAGCAATGTTTAAAAAACGCTTTCACGTAATTGAACGCTTTTCTTCGTCTGTTTTCCCATCATCAAGTTGCCCTGCTTTTTTCAATACTCTTTTTTTCTTTTAGATTTTTTTCGGTTTTCTTTTTTGTCCCGTGTGGGTGTTTGTGTGTGTGTGTGAGTGTGTGTTACACATTTGAAATTGTTTGTGTTCGTGTGGATGGTTGTTTCTTTATTTATCTCTCTCTCTGTTTGCACCCCAATTTTCCTTCGGGCGCTCTCTAGCAAAAACTCGCTCTAGTTTCGTTTGCTGCTTTTATTTTTTTCTTCGTTTTCTTTGCTTGCTCTTGCTTTTTGCTACTGGATGCTTTTACTGTGCTCTGTTTGTTGCTGCGTTTCTGCTTTGTAATCGGGCTTGTCGATTAGAACAGTATTTGTTAAGGGTTTTCTTCGATTTTTTTTTTTTCGAAGAAAAAGTAAATATTTTTGGTTTTACTTTTGGATGCTTTAAAGCGAAAATATTTTACCATATTCGATTACTTTTGTTATGAACATTTTGCGTTTTTCTATAAAGGATTAGTTGTTTTATAAGCAGTAGAAAAGATAATTTGAAAGAGTTTGTTTTTTAAGGTAGTTTTAACGTTGTAAAGTTGACCAACTTTTCAACCCTTAAATTAATTTAAACTTTAACACCCTGTATTTTCTAGAATAAGTGTCGCAGAGAAAAAAGTTATTTGAATAAAATATTGGGAATTTAATTCTCTATAAGTTTGCAATGTTTTAGAATCTTTTTCAAAAAAATATTATTTCCGAAAATTCTGAAATTTTTTGAAAATTGGAAAAAATTCAAATCAAACTTTCCAAACTTGTAGAAAATAATACAAGAAACATTTTATTTAAGTAAAAAAAATTATTTCCCCTTACAGTTTTGTCAGGAAATATTTAAACGAGTTTTTGAATTGCAAAAAAGTGAATTTTTCAAAGTTTCATTTATATTTTCAAGAAAATTTTAAATATTTCCAATATTTTCATACATTTACAAAGCGGCATAGTTGCTTTATTAGAAACAAAAAAGAAAATTAAAAAAAGCTAATTTTTAAAGGTAGATTTGGTATTCTAAACTTTTGCAATTTTTTCATCCCTTAAAATATTTTCAACTTTAACATCCTGTATCTTCTGAAATACGGACTATACAATAAAAAGTTATTTAAATAAAGTGTCAAGCATTTAATACTCTATATGATATCAATTTAAAAAAAATCTTTTCGAAATTTTTTTTTTTTGAAATTTTTCGAAAAATCTGAATTTAATAAAAATTTATAAATTGGCCGATTTTAATCAAACTATCCAAACTTGTAGATAATAACAAAAGAAACATTTTATTTAAGTAAAATTTTCTAATAGCTCTTATAGTTTTGTCACGAAATAATAAAACGAATTTGTTTTCAAAAAAATTGAAATTTTCAAACTTTCCTTTGCCTTTTAAAGAAAATTTAAAAAAATTCCAAAATTTTAATGCATTTCTAAAAAGGCTTAGTTGGTCTATTAGAAACAAAAAATAAAGTTGAAAAAAGTTATTTTTTAAAGATGGTAAAAACCGTTATTAAATATAACTAACAACTAAAAATAAACAAATGTTAAGTAATGAAAGCAGTTAAACAGTTTAGCACTTACGATATATCCTTTTCCAGAACTGCAGCGACTGCTGGCATCGCTGAGACGATCCCTGGAACTATCGGCATCCCTGGGAGCCACCGAAGATCCCGTCAGCCGTTCGGAAGCCCGACCGCTGTCGTCGCTCGTCGCCGGATCCTGGTGAGTCGTCAAAGCCAAATTCTATTAACAAATGAAAACACCAAATTCAATTTCACCATTCATTAACAATGTATTTATATATTTAAAGTTCAATTAAAACTGCTAGTAAAATATTAAAACACAAATATCCATCGATATAGAAAGCTTTTGAACAGACTGTGCACTTATTTAGCCAGCGCCGTCGCGTAATTTCAGTAATATTCCCTCATCTCTCTTCGCGCTTCACTCTTTGCGCGTTCGCCGTGGCAGCAACTACCTCCGCTAACAAGCTCGAGGCTTTCGAGTGCTTTAAATGCACCCGTGGATACAGCATCAGTACACCATGAACCGATTTTGCCGGCTGCCGCCGCCACTAACTTCATCTACCTCACACATACAGCTGGCACACCCATAACACACAGTATTTAACGGGGGCAAGAGCGGAATCCTTCGGCTCTCCAGAAGAGAGTCGGCAGGAGGAGCAAAAGAGAGGCTGCAAAGCAGTAGCAAAGCAGTAATTAAAGTGTACAAGAAGTGAATATAGCTATGGATCCGCGGGCGTCGAGCTCGTTTTAATTAATTAATTACGATTCGTTAATTATTTTTCTCCCTTTTTAACTGCGCATAAAAACTTTTTTTATTTTTAATTTATTTAATTAAAAGAAGAAAAAATTAAAACTTTTCGTATTTACGTTTAGTTTTGCATTAAACATTTGAAGTATAGTTTATAGTAGTTATATAAAAGTTGTTTTGATGTGAATTTTACTGGTTGGTTTACTGCTCCATGTTGCTATTAATAAGAGATGATAGATGATAGAAGAGCTGATGATAAGGTCGGGCGGGGGCGGCTGCGGGCTTCGCGTACAGCACGGCGGCGAATGATGTTTGCGAATCGAGAGCAATTTGGGAAATTACTTGCAAAGTGAATTTATTATTAAACGAGCGCATTGCACCGCCACTCTATGCAGAGAAGTTTCGGTGCTTTCGTGGAATTCGTCTACCAAGAGCTTCATACTTTCCTTCTACTGCTTTATTTATTTATTTTTTAATTATTTATTTAGCGCAGAAGAGATTGTACGGGCAGTTTTTTAATTTACTTGATTACTTTTTTCTTGTTTTTAATTTAATTTTAACACATTCTAAACTTTCGAAACAAATTAACTGACAAATTTAAAAAAATTGAAATTACCTTTATTCTTGCTCTTATAGTTTGGTCAGAAAATATCTAAACAACAAGTGAATTTATCAAACTTTCCTTTATATTTTAAAGAAAATTCAAAATATTTCCAATATTTTAATATGTTTTTAAAGACGCATAGTTGCTTTATCAGAATCAAAAAAGAAAATTAAAAAAGTTAATTTTTAAAGGTAGTTTTGATGGTCCAAATTTCAGATTTTCATCCCTTAAAATATTTTCAACTTTAACATCCTGTAACTTTTGAAATAAGGTCTCTACAGATACAGGATTTCATCTGAAAGAAGATATTCTAAGTGGTAATAGAATAAAAATGTTGTTTACTTAAATTTACAATTCAGAAAGTGAAAAAAAAAATATTGATGACACATTCATTAAAATACAAATAATTATTTTCAACTATTTTTTTAATAACAAAACTAAAAGAAAAAACATCAAACAACAAATTATTAGAGTTTATAACCGCTTGAACCGCCAAAGCAATAGAAAATCGAAAAAGTAAAAACCTTTCACCGCACTTCAAACAGATAAGAAAAAAAAAACTAGCGAAACAAGCAAAATTTCTATATTCCATAAAAAACGATTAGTTTTCGCATTAGCAAATCCAAAAAGAAAAACAAAAACCATTGAATAATTAGCAATAATAAATGCTCTTTCTCACGGCATCACTGCAATTAAAAACATCATCAGCCAGTAAATTCGCAGCAAATGAACAGAGGACTAGACAGTCAGTGCGCGGCAAACTTTTAAGTTTCGACAGAAGAAATACCGAAACAGAAAATTGCAGAGAGAAACAAGAAAACGAAAAATGTGAAAGAGCGCAACAGACAAGAAAATTACGTTTCCCGACAGAAAGAAGAAGAAATAGCGAAGAAAAGAGAGATATAAAGACACTTTAAGTCGAAAATCACATAAAATTTGCATCATCGTAAAGCGCGCATCGTCGGCATACACGCCGACGAACGAACGAACAGCATCATTTTACGATCGCATCCTATTAGCGCTCTCTCAGGTAATAACCGGCTGACGATGCGAGCGACGCTTTTGATGTCGGCGGCGGCTGTTTATCCGACCGTTCGGACGCTAGTCTGCCGCCTCCGATGCAACTATCGTCTAATTCTTACGTTAGAAAACTAACGCAATTAGTACATTGCATAAACAGTTTCCTTGTTTTTATTATTTTTTCAATTTTGTCAAAACCGGCGTCGCGATGCCTTCTTTACACAGACAGCTTTCGGGGGTAGATTCTTTCAGTTTTAAAGCAGATAAAGTACAAAGTGCTTCCATCTGGTCGCTCGCAGGCGCACCATCTTTATTGACTTTTCTTGCACGCGCAACAGCAACCCCTCCGCGGCGCTCCGCAGAAAGTCCTTTTTGCTCCCTTTGCGCCCCCAAGGAAAAAAGAAAAAGGACCCAGAGAACAACCCTTGTGAGCATCTTTATTGGCATTCGAATCGCTATTCGAAAATCTACTATCAATTGCATGCAACTGCTTTATTTAAAGTTTCCAGCTTTCTGCTGGAAAACTATGGGCATTTTATACTTTATATAAATTTAAAAAAATAAATTTGTTTTTGTTGTAAATCGTAATTTTTCGAAAAGAGAAAATCTAAAATTGTAATTCTCCAAAGTAAAAACTGAATGCTGAATGTGCAAGCAATATGCATACGCTTTTTATGTTATGTGATGAATATGTGGAATTGTGGAAATAAAAGGATAATAACGAGATTGGAGATTGGGGGGCGGCTGTTCCCTTTTATCTGTATGCGGTGCCGGTGGCTGCAAACAAGATGCTCGACGCTCGACTCTTCTCATTCATAATTCATAATCCGTTTGAGTAAAACTGTGCGCTAACAACTTTTCCGTGCGACGCACCACATACACATCGGGACGCCGCCGCCGCCGCCACTATACTACCGCCTCCGTCGGCTCGCTAGCTCGCAAGCCTCAAGGCGTCCTTTCCGCGTTATATTTATTATATTCGCATATTTTCCTGCCCCGTCGGGACTTGCTTCCGCTTCACAAAACCGTTATTATTACATCAGGAAAATATTTGCTATTTTTACTCGTTTTTCTTCGTTTTTAATTATCTCCGATTGCTTATTTGATTTGTTGAATGATTAAATTTAGTAGTAAAATGTAAATTAAAAATTTATATGCAATTAAATTGCAATACAAAAACAAAATGCAAATAAAACTAATTAAAAAATATAGAACTTTTAATTTAAAAGTACAAAAAAGTATTTATTTGATTTGTTAAATGATTAAATTTAGAAGTAAAATGTAAATTGAAAATTTATATAGAGAAAAATTGCAATGCAAAAGCAAAATGCAAACAAAAATTAATTAAATAACATGGAACTTTTAATTAAAAAGTACAAAAAATATACTTTTACAAAAGAAATAAGTAATAAATTGTTTGCAATTTTATTAATAAAAGTTTTATTATTAAATAATAATAATAATAATAATAGAAAAAATAATAACGACAAAACAAAACTAATAAATAAATAAATAAAAGCTTTTTCCGCAGGGAAAAAAGCCATCAAACTATTATAAACTTTTACCAACGGTAAAAGCAATTAAATTTTTAAATTAAAAACGGAATATTCTTTACTACTGCGCTGTACAATCTATCAATACCATATAATTAAACTTTTCAATTGCATATTCAATCGATTTGTATTATGTGTTTTCCGATTTCGATTCCTAAAAAATATATCAAACAACAAATCTGTTAATTCAATTACTTATTTATTTATTTTTGGCAATTTCTATCTAATGAAATGTTTATTTATATTTTTTTTTCATAATGTAAATTAATAAAATTGAAAGTTTTAACGAAAATTTAAATTATTTAAAAATTAAATTTTATTTATTCTAATACTTTCAATAATTTTATTTTTATTTAATATAAATTTGAAGTTTTTTTATTGTTTTATTTTTATGCAATAACAGTAAATCATGCAAAAAAAAAGTAAGCAAAGCATCCAAAACCCGTAAATCATTTTATTCGTTACACTTTTCTCAATGTTGTGCACACATCGTCTACAGGAAAAAAAACCAAGAACAAGCTATAAATTATCCGACATCAGCCCGCAAATAAACGAGAATAAAAAATAAAAGGAAAGAAAAAAAAAAGCTAAGCAAAAGCAGCAGCAAAGACTTATATTGTGACACACCGTAAAATAAACGTGAAAATTTGTGGCGGCGGCAAATCTATAAAACATGCCGCCAATCTTTTCTTCTCTTACTTAAAAACTCCAAATGTATCTTTAATTATTTATTATTCTGGGTTTTCCAATAAAAGCTGCATCTTTTTCCAGTTGTAAATGCATTTTTAATTAAATTTAAAATGAAATAATTTAGTTTTGTCGTTATTTTTCTATTTTATCTAATTTATTGTTTATTTTAATTTATTCTAATTTATCTCATTGAATAACAGCAAATCAGATGATGTGAAGATTGTAAAAGTAAAGAAAAACAAATTATAAAAAGAGAAAAAAAGAAATAAGAGTAATGTGACGCAGATTTTCCCAAAGCTCGCAACGCAAACAATTTCAACTTTTTCTCTCGGACTTTCGTTTTCCTTTACTTTTTTCGTTTCTTTTTCTCGTTCTACTTCTTCTACTTCTTCTTCTTCTTCTTCTCATATATAGTTTAGTTGAACGAAACGTTTATAAATCAATCGGGGAGGATAAAGTTTTTCCGGTCCCCGAAGAGTGGAAGAACACTCCGATCGGTTTTTCAGACATAGCGCGACGCATTGTGGAGGCACTGGGAGAATGCGGAAAAACATTTCTTAAACAATGATTTAGCCTAGTTTTTCCGTCATCATGGTCAATTTCGTGCGTGCCTTTTTTATTGGTTTTACTTTTTATTCACTTTTTTTCGTTTAAAGAGTTTTTAAGAGTTTTTCAAGACTTTCGTTCATTTTTTAAGTTGTTTTTTGTTGTTACTAAGTTCAGTTTTTTAGTAGTAGAGTTGTTTCTTTCCGATTTTCAAAGACTACTAAAGCTTTTATTTTTACTTTTGTTAGTTGGTTGTCTTAATTAAAATGTTATTTTAAGTTTTTACATTTAAGAATTAAATTGAACAATTTCAATGAAAATTTCGCAGCTTTTTATTAAGAAAAGTAATAATTTAGAAAGTTGTGAATTTTTTTTAGCTTTGAGTTTTTTTCTTTATTGACCATTTAATGATTTAAACTTCAAATTTTATAATTTTGCGCGATTCTTTGCAAGTTTTTACAAATTTTTTTATGTTAAGATTCTTTATAATTTTTTTGACACTGATTCTTTATATTAACATTAAAATAAATTAAAAGCTATTTACTTCATTTTCCTTTACTTTAAAAACCGAAAAGAATTTTTAGCTGGAATAAATTCTAGAAAAACCATTTAAAAAATAAGAACGGAAAGAAAACTTACGTGCGGCGTATGTGCAGAAATGAGATGCGTTATAAGCGGCCTGATCGGTTCGTGTTTGGGCCGTTCGATGTCCACCAATCGACGCACATTCTCCTTATTGGCAATCTTAACAACCATCTGCAAAGAAATTGATAATTCAATTAAAAATCAATAAGCAATCAACCAATCAAATTACTTGTATAATATCATAAAAAAATATTTCTTAATTATAAATTAATAAAAATTACCAATTAATAATAAAGGAAAAATAAAAAATAAAAGAAAAATTTGCAATTTGAAACAAATTAATTAATTAAATAGAAAAAAAAAACAAAAAGATTTATAGCAAAAATACTTCTTCTCTCTCCTATGCAATATGTTAAGAAAAGAGGAATGCCAGAGGTTTACCTTGAGGACAGCACCGGTGGATCACTGACCCCAAATATACTGCTAAACATACTCTCAAAGGGCACACAGCTGACCAGCTGACCATCTCACCATCTGACCATTGATCTGGTCATCAGCCCCAAATCATTTTTGTTATTCTTTATTTGTTGTTTTTCTCAATTGTTTAATTTATGTTTTTAATAAATGAAATTTTAAAATCCCCGTAAAAGAATAACAAAATTAAAAATTTTTCATTGCAAATTAAAATATACCACTCGTATAATATGCAAATTGTTTATTTGCAAAAACAAAAAACGTTAAAAAATTAATCGAAATGTATAATCAACTGAACACTAATAACAAGTAATTTAATATCTCTAATGGTAATTTAATAAAGTGATGCATATCATCATTAACAGAAGCAAAAGGGAAGAATATGCGAATTACTGCCAATTGTACACCGCAAAGCAATAAACCTATGTAATTCTCCAGATTCCATTATGCGAAATTATACATACGAGACTTTTCTTCTAGATGCGTGCGTAACTTATATTCCTCGTGTGTTATTACTTTTGCAAACTCACATATTATCGCTATCATTATTATTATTGCGACAATAATAAAAAGAAGTACCTATAGAATTTAGAACTGCGACAGTTGGCGGAAATAATGATGCGAATTGCTTGGCAAAGGAAGTGCATAAACTATAGTACATCCCATTTTGAATTTCGTAATTTATATGTTTTTAGCATTTTCTAAGGACTTTTCCAGTAACTTATCGTTTGCTGTATCTTCCAGCTCGAACAAAGGGCTGAATTATAAGAATAACTACTTTGCTTTTTATAATCACTATCATTTATAAGACTTTAATTATGTAAAAAAAAAACTATTTAAAAACAACAAAAGTATATCTTTATACAGTTTGTTTGTAAAAGAGGTATCAAATGTTAATTTCTAAACTAAAATGTATTTTTTAAATCCAAGAAGTTTAAATTGGCAATTTTTTATAAGTTTTCAGTGACATTTATAAAAAAAAATGTGATTTTTAATTAAAAAAAATTAAATTTTGTTTTTAATTGCATTAAAATTGAAAACTTAAAACAAAATAAGAAAAAACAAAGGAAAAACAAGAGTTTAAATTTTAAATAAAACTGGCGGATTGGGAAAACAACATTATAGAAATGCTTTTATATTACATGAAATAATAACACACCACTCGTTATTTTCTTCGGTTTCTTCTTGCGCCATGTATGAAGTTTAATGATTGTAAAAACAGCAGCAGCCACTGAACCACCGCTGAAGCGCCTCACATACTTCGTCCTTTTATATACTTTTATACTCCACTCCTTAGTCCTTACACATACTTACACACATAAATACATACAGTGCATATGGAGTATATTAGTCTACAGTAGTGTATACTTAAGTAGTTGCGGATGAACTTAATTGGCTGCCGGATTATCTTTATTAGCGCGCGGCCTGTCTGTTCATTAAATCGCACCACTATATTTACCATTAACCATTTATCCAATGTTTATTAATGATAATAATATAAAGACGTAAGGACGTAAAGACATCCACTTCGGAAACCAATTTGCTTTTAGCTTTTTGCTTTTTGCTTTTTGCTTTCTTCTTTCTTGCCTGATGCTTTAGAGCATTTTTTTTCAGTATAATACCAGTTGAAAAGAGTGATATAAAAGAGTTTATGTTGAGAGTACAGAGAGAGAGAGAGAGGGATTTTTTACGGCGTACGAATAACGAGCGCGTTAATTGGCGATTTATTAAGCGGCTACACGGATAGGTAATCAGTAATGTGTGTGCGTTTATCGCGGTGTAGATACTGTATGGGTGCGCGTATGTGTAAATGGGGGAGATCGTTGACCCTTTAAATCGCTTCTAGGTAATAAAGAAAAACACGGCGATATAAAGAGAATGCGTATGTAAGTGGAATGAATATAAACTGGGCAAAATGTTTTTCCCGATATGATGCCGGAGACGGAGAAACAGGCAATGGCAGTTTCGTTTGCCTTATATGTGAAAATCCGCTTTTTCAAACTGGTTAAAAGTTTATACTATGTAGTTTGTAAGCTTTCGCACACAGCTCTTTTCTGCAAACGTTTTTCTTTGGGAATTTTTACTTTTTGCTGTATAGTGTGGTTGATAGGTCAAAACTCGAAATCATCATAATTTGCATCTACTGGATGACGCTGAAGTTATCTGTAGCAATCGTAAAGTTTTTTTTTTTTTTTTAAGTTTATAAAACGCTTTTTATAACTGTTCTATAACTGAGCAGCAAATAAATAAATTATGAAATGAAAGTAAGGGTTGTTTGGTTGATTCTGTTAACTTTAAAAAGCGAAAAAGCGTAAAAAAATTAGATATAACATTTGCAACAAATGTTTTAATTAATAATTGCCAATTTTTGGGAAATTTTCAGAGATATTTCCAAAGAAAAATTCAGTGAATTTTAACAAAGAATTGATTTAAAAGACTAAAATAAAACTTTTGCATTGAAATTGATATTTTTAAAGAGCTGAATTTCCAAAACTTCGAGAACTTTAACAATTTAGTTTTTTAAATCTACTTGCAATTAAAACTTACAATTAATAAAATAATAAAAAATAATTTATGAAATAAACAAAACAAAGTTTGCAGTTAAAGTAAACTAAAAGTTTAGTAGGTAATACTTTTTTCAGACTCCACAAACTTTTGATTTTTCTGTTAACAATAACTTACTTAACTTTTCTTATATAACATACCATTCCAGTTAATATTTAATTTAATTTTATAAAAATAAAAGTTATTTATAAAAAAGAAAATCCAAATGAACATAAAAAAAGAAAAAACAAAAACAAAAAAAGGAAAAATTGATTAAAAGAGGAAATAAATATTTGATTAGTAAAGCATTCTTGCACGCGATTCCTTCAACTTTTTTAAACGAACAACACTTTTATTATATAAATAAAACATCATTCAGAAATACGTTTATACAATGCGAAACTTTTGCGCTTCCGCTTTCCGTTTTCCGTTTTTCGGGCGTCTTGCAATTTGCAATTTACTTACGAACCATATACAGTGCGATCATTTAAGTAGTACCCCCCCCCCTGCTAATTTCTAAACTAGGCAACTTATGAAGCTTAAATTTTAGGCTATATATATAGACGCTAGTCTGCCCTTGAAACTGTC
>JASKGO010005884.1:0-16467 GCA_030556065.1 Holobus sp. GC000080
AATCGAAAAATTAAAGAAACCTTTGACTTACATTTTTAATTTAATACAGAAAATTGGTATATTTATATTTACATTTTAACTTTTTAATTTTAAAAGATTATAATAGCAAATTTTCATTATAAGTACATAACTTATTATTATACGAGTGAAACCGAATAAATGTGCAGAGCTTCTTCTTATACATTGGATACTATAAGTATAGATAGAGAGGCAAATAATAAAATTCGAACATATTTTATCCAGAGCAAAACGTACAACTTCCTTCTATGAGTCCTTTAATATAGCTCGCCAAAACCGAACGGCGGTCCTTGCGGTGGATTAGTGAGGAGTCCTTTATATAGCGGCTATATATTTGCGGGAATACCCTGATTGTGCAGGTTCTGGTCACTAAATTCACTACATGCACTTTATCGACTTGCAAATTGGCCGAAGCGAACTTTTCATCGGTCGCTTTCTATATCTTTTTTTTTTTAAATCTGCCAGTGTCGCCCTGGTTGATATTTAAATAAGGCACACACACACATTTTGCTCGCTTAAATTCATACAATGAGTCTCACACACAGAGATTTATTCTTTTTGCGGTAATAAATGAAGCATAAATTTCAATGCATAATGAATGTTTGCATTTATTATTTACCTTAGCCGAGCTTGAGCACAGCTGAGACTTCTTTTTCCCCCGTCTTTATTTCAATGCCTTCTTTTGCATAGTGCGATCCCACGAAATATTACCAGCGCTAGTTACTAAATTCGCGCACGTTTATCCTTCCATATCCTTGCGCCTACGCGCGACAAAATATTAAATAAAAGCGAGCCATTTTATTTCCTCTAACTTTAGCGTTTTATTTTCAAGCCGAACGTACATCTAACTTAAAGTATTTACGGAGTATTTGGAGAAATTCGCATTTGCAAAGGGTTGACGCAATTAATGGATAATTAGTTATGCGAAAACGAATCCTTGCGTTTCCGTTTCCATTCACCCTATAACTTTGGGCGTTTGACTTGCAGTAACGATATTTTATTATCCGCCAATGTTTGTGCTGAGCAAATATATTTAGGCTTAATAAGCGTCTGACGTCAATTTCCTATCACGGATTATACTTTAAGAAAACTTTTGCTTCTCCACATCGGCGGAAGTCGATGTTCTACAATCTACATAAATGTACACCGGCAAATAACTCCCCTCGAAAAATGAACAGAAAACAAATTATCGGTAAATTGCAGAGGCGACTTTATAACGATGATGATGGCCGGCACTCCGTGTAATTTTGATAATGAAAATTAGCGGAAATTTGCATTTTGCTTTTTTGCATGATTAATTACCGTGGAGAGTGCATGTCTGGCGTTGCGGTTGCAATGAATGCGGTCGCTAATGAAACAATTTATAAATATAAATCAAGATTTGCGATCAAAACAAATCGTTTAATTTGTTTCGCTTTGCTTCGGTTTTTTACACCGCAGGAATATTACCCACGCTTAGGCTTCTTCGGCGCGCTTAATAAATTCTCCTTAAAAGCTAAACAAAATTTATTACCGATATATAGAGTTTTAAGTCGTTGCGGCTACGTGCGGAAAATACTCAAAATTCGCCCACCACCTACACTTGCCCGCCGCCTCCGCAGCACCGATTGGCCGCGTCCGCCGAAATTTCGTATGCGTAAATTCCGCGCCATCGCCGGGGCAAAAGCATGAATTTACGTGCAACTTTAAGAGCGCAATTTATTTGTTTCCCTTTTGCATATTTCAGGTTACACTTGCACCCGCGTAATTGTTTTAATTGGGTCAACGGTTTTCATAGTTAGTTAGCCAGGTGAGCTTTCATTATGCATTCTTATGCGCTTTCTCTTTTAGCATTCATGAGGGATTATTTATATCACTTTGATGCTCTAAAATATTTTTCTTTCATTTTGTAATTATTCATTATTGTTATCATTGTTATTGCAATCTAAAAAATAACACTGGTTAACAATTTTTATTTTGTTACAAGGAGACTCAAATTTTGAATATGAAGAGCCCATCAAGCAATAATATATCAAGGAAAAAATGTTCCAGGATGTACCTAGATGTTTTTTAATGAAGTTAGGCTGCAAAACAAAATGATCATGGCAAAGTTCAAATGACAAAAACATTAATTACCAAAGAAATAATTAAGACATCAACAACAAAAAGTACAAATCTCTGCAAAATATTTTTTTTTTATACATTCATTGTATGTAAGTTTCTAACTTCTATTGATAAAACAGAAAACAATGAAAAAAAAACTATTATAACCATTTTATCTATTTTTATGTAGGTATATTTTTTGTGCTGAAAGACAATCTGATTTCAGTTTATCTTTATCACCAACACTTTTTTTATAATGCCCCAAGATTGACCATAAAGCAAATTCATTTTGTTAAGATCCTGTGATATTGTCGACTGAACATTGAGGCCTTAGTACCCCAAAACAACTTTTTCCATGACTCCCCATGTTTAGGCCCTTGGAATCGAAGCCTACTTTTGTTACAGTATCAAATATAAAATATTTCTAGACAAAATTTCCATGGAGGATTCAGAAAACTTATTAATTTTAAAATAATTTAACTTGAAATTATAAGAAACAGAGGCTAATAGAAATAAACTGACAAAAGGTTCGATTTTAGTAGCACAAAAAGTAGATAAATTGACTAAAAGTTTATTTTTTGTTGTCCGATGTTATTTATAATAATGATATTAAGTAAATCGAAATGACAAAACTACTATTAGGCGATAAAAATTAATAGACGGCAATAGTCAAACTTTTGTAAGCTGTGTAAAATTTTTATTATAGGTATAAATGTGAAGGCGCCAGGTTACTATTACAATTTTGGACCAATAATACTACAATTGAATTTATTAAAAACTTTTTCATTTTATTTATTTATTTGTTATTTGTTAAAATTAAAAATTATATTATTAACTCTTATTAAGCCCCTAAGGCTTAGTAATCTGATATGAAGGCGCCGGACTACTATTACCATTATCAGCTTTGACGTGCTGCCGCTACTTTAAAATGTTTGTATTATACTGACATCAAAGCCAAATTATTTTCGAACAAAAATAATAATATTTTTTTATTAGTAACTATAGTTTTGAATCACTTTTGTATTTTTTTTAAGCTAAAATATACTTTTTAAATTTGAATAATAAACAACATCAACTTTTTAGATTTTTTTAATCTTTTTAGAATCTGTATGTAATTATTACTGAAAAAAATATATTTTGCACAAGTTTAAATTTGGAAAGATAAAAAATATCAAATTTTTATCCAATTGAAAAATTAACTTAAACTTAAGAAGCTTCATATTTCGGATTGCAATGAATGTTACAATATTATACCAAAAAAGCTAAAAAAATAATAAATATTTGTTCAAATAGGAATTAAAATCAATGAAACAATATACTATAAAATAATCATAAAATATAAGCATGAAATTGCTGCATTTGTGTAAAAAATGGTGCACTATTTTTTGATTATGCAAAGTATAGATCTAATTATCAAAATTAAATTAGCAATATTTGCATAGTATAGGGTGAAGGTATGTATGTAATTTTCACCATAAGAAAATCGATGGCAATTTAAGTCACGAAAAACAAATGCAAATTTAAGCAGCGTTCATTTACTTCTCACTCTAGCATTATACTATACAGACCAGGGTAATGTACTACAGAAAAATTTGACGGGAATTTAATATCCTGTTTGCTGCAATTCTAAAAGTACCTACTATTTTACCAATTGATGCAATTTGGAAGCATTTATACTTTGCAATTTTAAAATACTCATTTCAGAAACTTTATATTTTTCATATCTCTGTAGATATTTTATTATACTATTGAATTTTATAGAAATTTTGAATAAAATAATTGTGCTCTGAATATTTTAAGGAGGATATAATTAGTAAAGAAGGTAGTAATAAAGATTGTGTGGCAAATTGTGTGCTCGCATTAATAAATTGCGTCAAAAGGGAACGAGGAGATTTGCACATACCTGCGCACACACTTTTAGAAAACTTAAACGCAAAATTGATTAGAGCATGCCAGTGCGTTAGCCCTGCGTAGTGAGAATGAGAAATTTCCCTGCGGTGTAATTGTGAGACATCCATTAATGGGATATGATACGGCGGCGACGGTGACGGCGACGAAAGAGAAATCCTCCTTGCCTGTTTGCTCTTCTCTGATAAATGCGCTCAAAAACAATCCGGCAATTTTAAATAATGAAATTCATTTCGGGGCGCCCTCGCACTTGAGCAAACACTATTAAAACAGTAATTGAAAGCGCATAGTAAAACCAATAAGTGCTAAACGTAATCAAATAACTTAGCAGAAATTACTCAAATAAGTAAATATTAATTTCTTTTGTAAATATTATAATCAATTTGATAAACTTCTAATATTGATTACACCGGTTAACATATTTTTTTTTCGTCTGGGTTCTGAACGCGAAATATTAGTGTTTTCTTTGTCGCTGATAAGGGAAAAAAAATAATTTTTTGATTGCAAGTTTACTTTTGTGCAAACCAGGGCAATCTTTAGAATTCTTAAGAAAATGGCCGATTTAAAAAAAAAAAATTTAAACTAAAGTAAATGATTGATTATCAATAACAAAAAATAAATATTTTGATTGATTTTTAATTGATTGAACAGACTTTCCCGTATTACACCCCAAATGAACTCACTTAAATTCTCATTGTTCAATTTAATTTTCAATATTTTTTATGGGATTTATTATCTTTTAACAAAAGGAAAAAGAAAATATCAATTATATCTTTCCGGTTTTCCGGAAATAATTTTAAGGGCGTGTCTGCTCATGCTGTTAGAGATGTTCAAAAAGTGCGACATTTATGTCAACTTTTCTCAAGTCAAAAGTCTTCCCTTCGATATTTTTTATATTTACTGTTATTTTAGAGAGCACATTATTTCAAAATCAAAAATAAAAATTTATTTATGTCATTTGTGTATTCCGAAAATAATTTTTAATTTCGCGTTGTCCATTTCTAAGATGCGTGCAACATTCAAATCAAATTTTCTCCAAAATTACTTCTTCAATTTTAAAACTTAAACTGTAAATTTATTGGAGATATTATCTGCTATCAAAATTCTAAATATATTTTTAGCATTGTTATTCCGGTTCCCCCAAATGATTTTTAAGTATGCCATATCCAGTTCAGTAGTGATGGTTTAACATGAATTTTATTTATTCTCCCAAAACAGACAAAAGCAATCTTTTAAAGCTAAAAATGGACATTTAGATGTCATTTAAATGCTTCAAAATCAAAATTAATGTATTATAACAAGAACCCATTTTTATATAGACCGGAATAATTTAAGATTCGAGTTAGTAAATTATGCTCACTATTATTTTTCAACGATCCCACCAAACAAAGCAGAACCTTCTAAAAATTGCTCAATAAGAAAAATACACTACAGTAAGATAATTAAAATAATAATTTATTAAAGAAAACTGTTATTTATATATTAAAAAATAATTATTCTATGGAATTTTTAACAAGTAAATTTAGGAAGTACCTAATTGTTAGCATTTTAATTAAATCGCAAAACATCATTAAAAGATGCCACATTCTGGAAATTTAATATAAAATTTAATTATACATGCAGAAAAAACAAAAGAGCGCGCAAGTTTATTATAAAGCAAAGAGACTCGAAAAGCATTTTAATTTTTTTGTTTGGCCATACTGTGCAAAAAGGTTAGCAGTGGAAATTTATTCAAATGTAGAAACATTCTATCTGTTTGGGGTTAATTTCTGGCACAACGGTGTTGTTAAGATTAAAAACAGGACCGTTTAGTTTTAGTGGTGCCATTAACGGATCCCTTTAAAGGATAATAAGAGCAAAGTGGAGTCTTTCTTATTAACTGTTTGCTGACACGCACATACAAACAGTGTCATTCGGGTCGGTCGTAGCAGCATTGGTTGACGCAACGAAAAGGAAAATAAGCGTCGTTATTAAGGCCCTCGTTGTCCTCGCCACTTGTACAATGTTATTGTAACAGGAAAAACATCAGCGAAAATATTGTAGCCGTTGTAGTTGCATGTTTGGCTTCAAACAATGCTCCACGTCGACCCGAATGATAGATGATCCGGACCAGCCATCCAGCCAGCCAGCCAGCCAGCTAGCCAGAACAGGATAACTCCCTATTTATATTTATTACAACTATACTCCCACACGGCATGTCCGCCGAAATGTTTTATCGGAATAAATTTGAAATTTTCAAATTAAACGACGCACTTCAGCGCTATCCACGCCTCTTTACGACGCAATTTTAACCCCCGTAACCATATGCAAGGCACGCATCGCCTGTCGATATGTCTGTATGTGTGCACCTCGGCAGCGCAAATTCGCATATTCCCAAGAAAACGAGCCTCTTCTCAGTCAATCACGCACTTGTGTGCTCGAAATGCCCGGCTGCGTTCTCCTCCCGCGCGATTTTCCCAATTTCCCAAAGCGCTTTTCCCTTCCTCGTATTTCTTCTTCGCTTCCCGTTCCCTCTGTTGCTACCAATGCGAACTATATTTTAATATCAATTCGCATTTGGAATGCGCACCCTGTGGGACGTGTAATAAATGTTCTGGTTTCGGCGATAGCTATCAATTTGTTCTAGCCATCAGCCGCTAGATCTAAAGTCGTCGTCGGCGGCAAACTGCCGTCATACTCGTTCAACCGTTCTGTCGTCGATTGTCTACTATAACCGCACCAAATGAAGTGTTACCATTTGCTCACAAAGACACCACTTTTTTAGTGGTCGAGTGTAGTTCGGTGCGATGATATCCCTGGAGAGAACTCGAAAACCATTTAGTAAATTAGTTTTTACTTTAAACGTTAATTTGCCCGTAGCAAAAAAAAAGAAAAGCGAATTCAGAGTTTTATTTACCTGAGTGGTATACGCAAATTGTAGTTTTTAATTACCTTGAGGGAGACTAGTTTTGATGAAAGCATGTTAAATAAATTACAAAGAGTTTTTTTTCAGTTCCTTTATATTCTGCATTTACATGAAAAGTTAGAAATAATCAGATTTTTTTATGTTTGTTTCTTCATGAAAAATGCAAATAAGGAAACAACTGCGATAACTACAAAAATTTAGAAACCGAGAAATTGGCGAATGAGAAGGAAGTTAATTAGCTTAAATAAAGGATAATGAAGCCATTATGAAAACACCTTGCGCGAAATTACAATAATAACGTTTTTTTGTGCGAGCTTATAGTCTTAAGATCACAGGGCACGTCTCAGCGATGTCATCTTACCTCCCACTACTAATACCATCAGAAAGTCCTGCGGGAGTAGAAAGGGGTGGTTATATCCTCTCTAAAACTAACACTTCGTGCACGGGGACGTGTTTTCCAAAACGGGTGCCGCGTAAATCACCACCCTATCTTGGCAACAAAACTAAGCTCATAAAGAATTTATCACAAAGTCTGTGTGAGAAAATAACACGGAAAACAAGATTACCCGCACCTTAAAATCCATCAAAACCGCAAACTTTCCTTTTTCCGTCGCAAATTGCAACCAATTTTTCGACCACCCCCGGCCACATACGGCAGAATCCTTTGTCTCTCAATATTTGTTTGTTATGCCCGCGATACATTCGAAACAATTGCGTGGGTGTGCGTGAAGCTCCAAATAAACAAGTTACATCAGTGTGTTGTTGCATTGAAATCAAAGGTCCGAGCGAGGATTGCTGAAACAAGAGAGCGAGTCTCATTTGCAAGTGACGCTTTAGTGGAAACTTTAGTGCAAAGTTTTCAAGGATCTTTGGTACATTTCACTTCACGCCTTCTGGTCATAACCCAGAAGGATTGCCAAATCTCCTCTTCTTCTTCTTCCACTCGCAGTGTGTAATTAATTAAGCCCGAAAACCGCAACAATATCCACTTTACTCTCCGTCTAATCTATTTTGCAATTTCGGAACGCCGAGGATGCGAATAACAATTGCAAAGCTTATAATGCCACTGATTTTAATGATGTAAGCACATCAAACCTAAGTAACTGGCTTTTTACAGTCTTTGCAGCGGAGTTTCGAGGGGCTGACGGAAGCAATGATGTTCGCCGGCAATAAATAAGATATTGGCAGTAAATTTAAATTTTTAAGCATATTTACCAAATGTCATTGGGTTTTATATATTATGGGTATAATATAACGTAGAGCTCGGTATTAACTTGATGCTGTTTTTATCGCTTTGTATAAAAATAATATACGTACAGTGATATGATGACAAGAACTATTCAACCATATTCTAAGAGTATAACTCAAAGTAATAGCGATAAAAAATTAATCAATGATTCGGAAGAAAGACCGTTCGCCGTTTATAACACACTCCTATTGCGGTTTATCGATCTGGTACATTCTTTTTTGTATTTTAACATTTATGGTGACATTTCAACAAAACAAAAAAAGCCGACGTAAAATTAAAATTTATTCTCTACGCTATTCTGGGGTTAAGGTTGTAAATATGTCATTATTGCTTCTCTGATTTTAAATGGGCAATTTTTATTTTATTTCCAAATTTACTTTTATTTTTATTTTTATAAAATGAACAAATAAAGTAAACTGGTTTACAGTTTTTTGTGGTTTCTATTAAAATATAAAAAAGTTTCTCTAGTTATTGTTTATTTTTCATTCAATTAATTATGCCTTTAAGGGTTTATTCAGAAACCTCAATACAATATTTCAGACAAAATAAAGGGGACTTTTATGACCTATGATAAATGGAGATACCAATTAAATATGTACAAATAAAATTTTAGGTATATCACGCAAAAACAAAGGAACTGATTATAATACAACTATATTTTTTAATTAAGCGTTCAAATAACAAACTCTTAAGAAACATAATTGATTTAGACATTTTTTAAACTTTAATTAGTAGATAAAATTGATACAAAACTTTTTGATCATTTTGTAGATATTTAATATTAAGAAAAAGTTTTATAGAGTTTACAGATTTTATTAAATTATGCTAATAAACTCAATTAGTTAAGGAAAAAGTTTTTTTTTATTGCAAAGATTATTTTTAAAATAAAAATAAAAAGAACAGAAAATTCGAACTCCAAAATTATTCAAATTATTGAATCAAATTACTTTCTTTAAAATGAATCGCCAAGTATTCTATTCCGGAAGCAAATTTAGCGTTAAAATTTAAATTAAAAATGTAATAAAATTGTTATATAAAAATATTAATATTTATAGAACAAACATTTTTCTTTTAATTAGTGGATAAAAATTTGACCTGAAATTTTCGGATAACAAAATTTCTTCTACTATTGAGATTTGGAAATAATTGACGATGTCTACATTGTTGTAAAACTCAATAATTAAAGTAATTATAAGTTTATTTTTTGAAATAGGATACTTGGTTGTCTTGAAAATAATTTTAATTTAATTTTAAGGTGCTTTAAGTTTAAGGTAAAATTTAAATCTCATTTCATACAGACACTAATGAGACGCCCTCTTGAAGAATAAATTAAATTAAAAGTTTGCATGTAGTACATCTTCAAACTAAAAACATCTAAGCACCTTTATTTAAACAGAAAACAAGATGATTAACCGGCACGTACACATCATCTTTTAACAACTTTTATTCTTTGTCACTGTCTGTTTTGCTTTTAAAACTTTTGAAACGAATGAAAATTAATAACGAAATATTATTTACATTACAATCAACTATTTATCTATACATAATGTTAACCCTGTATATCACAATAACCTACGAAAAAATAAATATTTTGCTTCTGTGTCTAAGCCACGTCTATCGAATTTTCTAGAAGCTGGTAGCGAAGGTGTTTAAAGTTTCGAGATAGCAAACTTTATGATTGGATTAAAATTCCATAATTCTGATTACAATTTCCCATCCATGTTGCATAAAGTGGATATGTTATAAATTATGCGCATAAGTTTAGCTTTAAAACTTTATATATTTTCCACCTTAAATCGAGTCGGTCCGAAAGAAAAGAAGGACAAGCGAAATCCAGCGGGGAAACTTTGCCTGCGAAATGTATCGGAATAGTGCAGCCAGACATATCAGCATATCAGGAGGTCCTTTAAATATGTAAAGTTGCCGCGGACGGAAAGAGATATTTGCTTTTCATATAACCAATAGAAAATTCAGCCTATATGCGGAACTTTTGCAAAACTAATAGCGCTTTACAAGGAAAAGCCATTAAAAGTATTGGACCAGTATAGAGGAACGAATATGGAATCGATCGTTGAGGGAGTGCATTGCAAATTCCTTAATTACAGAATTAATAGCGATGAATAAAACATAAGCACTTGTCATCCGAGTATACTTGTCATGTAGGTGTTAACATATGGCTTAGGCGAGGAGAGCATAATCCCGGTGATATGCCACTTGCACATCCTGTTGTTGATGCTACATGTTTCGCAAACAGAATCCCGTGCACACTCAGCATCTTTATCCCCGAATGCCGAAGTCGTCGATAATAGTAATAATAATAACGGGCGGAAGAAAAGTTGAGAACTTAATTTCAAAGCGAGCGGAATAAAAGTCGACGCATGAGGGCTTTATTAATAAGCCCGCTGATAATGCTAAACATTTATTGGATTTGTGTGTACGGTTTTCCGTCCCTTTTTTCTTTTTCTTTTTCGAAGCAAAATAGAATAGAAATGGAAAGGAAAAGAGGAGCCGTTTGGAGCATCCTGTATGCCCGTCATCGATTCTCCATTAGGGGATAAACGATTCTTAAAGGCGTTCGAAATTCGATTTGAATGATAAAATATGTTTTAAAATTCCGCAACCTAAAGTGCGTGTGTAATATATCCATTTTGCAGACACGAAATAAAATATTGATGATGGATGGGCACGCACGTAATAACACTAAAACATCCATCGAGGATCGAGCATGATAAAAGCACATTAAATATTCTTGCGAATATACAAAACAATAAAGTGAGCGGAATAAAGGGTACGCGCGCGGATATCAACAAAAAGGGAATATGCAGAAAAATTTCAATGTCTCTCTGGCGGTGTGTGCGAGTGTCAGAAAAAATGCAATTGCGATGAAAACAAGTGAAATAACGGCTGGGATGTACCGTGAATACCGAACAGGGGAGGATTTTCGCTGACTAGTAATTCGTAAAGTTCCTCTATATTTTTTCTTGTTTTTTCTTTTTGCCAGCGCTCTGTTTTAGCTCGTTTGTAGCAATAATCGAGTGCACATTTTTGCGATCTGCTCTCCGATAAGTAATCGCTATTTAATATTCCGCCGCAGTAATACTATAAATAATTATGATTTATGTTATTTATATATTAATATTACGAGATAAGCCATGGTTAAGCCAAATTATGGCCATTAAAGTCGCATTACAGTTTTAGGACTATTAGCGGAGAGACGAATGGACTCTATAAGAGGTTAATTTTTAACTTACATGTTGAAAATAGTTCGGCTCTCTTGAGCTCTCTCATTGAAATTAATGCGAAATTTATGTCATTTGTCATGGCTGTCGAAACGTTTTGTCCGTTTTGTTCTTTTTTTCTTCTTCTAAAATTACTGAAATATAACAATTTAGTCATTTACCTTGTACTGAGTTAAAATATACGAAGATTGCAATGAATAGAGTCAATCAAATTGGTTATTTCATTACGGGATCTTAAAAACAATATTTATGTGAAATAAACCAGCGACAAATTTTTGAGATTCAATTTCCCTAAAATATGACGGCAATAGAATTTTTTCTTTCATGTTTTTATTGCATCGTTTTGATTTTTGAATTTTATAGAATTAGTCAATACTTTTTTATTTTTTTAGAAAGCGGTTTGAAACTGGTTGGAACGTTTTTAGGACACTTATTTATCATCTAGAATCTAATACCGCAACCTTTTTTTTATTATTATCAAAATGAGGAAAAAAATCTAAGTAACTTTTTTCAATAATAACCCAAAATAGAGTACTTCTTGGTAAGACATTGCTGAAAATATATAAAAAGAATACAAAAATTTGTAAATGATTTTTACATTCTGTAATTTTTTATTGAAATATCAGGACAAATGGTTAAAAATAAAAAAATCATTAAGAAACAAAAAATTAAAATTGCAAATGTAAAACCAATTTTCATCCAATCTAAGTACAAATTATTCAAAAAACAAAAAAAAACACTTAGCCTTATTAAAAAAGAACTCATTAAGAAGTTCATTATCCTCATTTGCGGCCTTTACGACTGAAAATTCTTTTAAAAAGCGGAAAGTCAGCAAGAAAGTAAAATCAAACTGGCTTCCTTAAGACGTCCAACCTCGGGAAAAAAAAACAAACGGCCAAAATGACTCTCCATTCCATATTTCAACAAACTGATTGAGGAAAGAATAGAACGCTGGGACTCTGGGGCGATAATTAATTACCGATGTCGATAAAAATTGAAATAAAGCGAGCGTGTCGCATATAATATAATAAAACGCATCGATCTGCGACGACAGTCGTTGCATTCGTCGCTGAAAACTCTCTCTCAATGATCTATAGCTTTTAATAAATTCGCAGATTATGAACGGCGATTAAGCAATTGCGTTGTACTTTGGAGGCTGTATTTACCCTTTCGCAGAATCACTCTTGCATAGATGGTTTGTTCGTTCCGACAATATTTCAGCAGCGGGCGCTACATATGCAATGGATTTACATCCGAATCTGGCGAAATTCTCTCGATGTCCTTGTGCGGTTCGCTTCGGCGAACGAACGTGCGAGAGATTCATACCCTGCCCGCGCGCTTTCGTCCTTTTTTTTCCGCACCCCGTTCGAGGTGCATACGCGCGCAGATAAATATTCTTCGTTGGCAGACGTTTCGGGGGGTGAAACATAGTCACACACAAATGTGGACGCCGCAGCCTCAGGAAAGCCATTTGGCGTGACCCTAAAATTCACCCTATTAACTGCGCTGCGCCGAATATTTATGGCGGACTCGTCATTTTGCTTTTAAACTCCCTGATTTCGGCTTGTTTCCTAAGCTCAAAACACCACCTAAATGTTTGCTTCCATTGTTTTATTTTCGCTCTATTCTTTCGAAAATCTATTTTCACGCCATGATAAGTTATTAAATGGCAGTTTTTGTTCGATTATTAATGCACTTTTAAGTGCTTTATGGGAAAATACTTTTTTTATTATTATTTTTCAAATACTTTTGTGTTTTATTTTATTTAGTTTTATTTATTATTTTATTCCTTTTTATATTTTATTTAATAAATGTACAGTAAATGCCACAAAGTAATTTCTATTCTTTTCTTTTTATTTGTAGAACAACCTCAAAATTATAATTTTAATTACCAATTTAATTGATGTTTTATTTAAATACTGACTTCGACCAATAATCCGTTGTTTTCACATTTTCATTTAAATTTTTAAATTTGCATAAATACTGTAAAATTAGAGTAATTACATTAATAAAACAACCATAAATTCAAATAACAATTAAATTTCTAAGTGATTTGAGATATTAATTTATTATCAATAATTTTCTATTTATACTTTCAATGGGAAAATAAGTGAATTTATTATAAGTGGAAAAGTGAACAAGAATTTTCTACTATTGGTTGACTATACTTTTTTTTTGTCAAAAAAAGAAAATAAAAGTAATTACCAACAATGTGTGAACTTCTACTTCAATTTCAAAACAAAAACTTAAAAATGTACCGCAAGATCAGGCGAAACTAAAAGTGCCAAATGATTCAATGCCACTGATTGGAATTAATTCGGTACTTCCGCCAGTTGTTGGTTTTTTCTTCCAGGGAAGGAAAATGATTACTTTGCTCACCATAAAATTACTGATAAAAATCCGCCAGAAAATAGAGTTTTCCATCAATTTATAGAATTTTATAAATTATTTTTCTAGTATTAAAATGTCGGGCGACTACTACCAAAGTCATTATTGAAAGAAAAAAAAATCATTGAAATGAAACTCAAGTATGCAATTAAATTTCCAACTTTACATAAATAAAATTTTCTGTTTACTACATGTATGAAATTCTTTGTTTATTGTTGCAGAGACCAAGAGGATAATCCAGACGATTTCACAAGTAAGTAAATTGAACATACTATAGAGCTCCGTTAGCAATTTCAAAAGCTATTTATTTAATTGTTCCATAGCCCGTTTCGTGTTTTTGGCACGCCTTTAGCCAATTAACACGATTCCTAACTCAGATAAAACTATTTACACGGGAAAAATTGCACCGCATAATTTATCGTCGACATTGCTGGCCCAACTCGCAAACAATAAAGAGCGAATTGCGAAAATGTAACTCGAAACAAACAATTGCGGCGCCCGTTGTCGTCACTCTTTATCTTTGCGCAAAAGTCAAGCAAATCAAAAATTAATTCGACAAGCTTATTACTTTAATGCAGTCTCTGGATGTGGATTTTCTATCCCCGGGAATTATTAGCATTATCATCATTGTTGTAGAGAGTGAATTCTCTCATTCCGTAAGTAGCTGTCTTCCACTTACTGAAAGCAGACTTAGGGCAGGATTTAAAAGTTGCTTCGCTTTTTCAAATGCAAAACAATACGACGTCTCTAGTTTAACTCAATAATAAGCGGACTCGAAGAGATATCTCCACAAAAGTTTACATCCATCTGCGCTCCGCTAATAAATTTAATTAATTCCGCAATAATACATCACAATGTACACTGTTTCGACTTTTTCGTTTGTTTTTATTATTATTATTGCCAAAATTGCCAAATGACTGTTCGGCTTTAAAGGTGCGGGCCGCGAGAAAGAAACAAAGAGCTTCTTCCATCGGCTTCATCCATGTACATCGTGTCATCGAAACGTGGCAAAGAAAAAAAAAAGAAAAAGGGCGAAATGAGAAAAGTTGCACATAAAACTTTTCTTTTCATCTCTACTTAACGCAATAATACTCGAGAAATAAATCCCCGGGGCTGCACTCTTTCTCTGATGTTCGAACAAGAAAACCAATTAAAAAACAACAATCGATTTGAATACATTTCCAAACAGTCGCGCCGATTCGCCAGACCGGAGGCCCTTAAAGAAATACATTGCGTTCCAATTTGCCTCCGTTCGCGTTAATCGTATCGATCCGGTAATTAATATTTTCTCTTGCTCAAAGAATGTTTCCCTTTGCTTATCTACATAAATTTGGATAAAGGATTTACAAACTCTGTAGCTTTTACATATACATTTTTTTTGTTCGCTGGTGTCTACATTGAAATTGCTGCCAGCCATGCAATTCGTATATTTATTATATTTACCGTTGCGTTGTTTAGTCAGAAATCGGATCAGGTTGTTTGCGAAATGCCACAATTCAATTTATTTTGTCATTAGTGGTGCCATTATCGTTGCAGTCGTAATGGGTTTCGCTGATTGTCATGATCGCGATGATGTAAGCCAAGCAAAGAGCAGTGAATTTGATGTATGTTTTTCAGTAAAATACATTCGCCTCGTTTGAACTTCCTTTTTTATTGAAGTCAATTTTACAAAGTGGTTCAAAATTGAGATTTATTTATTTTTTCAGTATTTATATGTTATTAATGAGCATGACAATATAAAAATTGTGATTTTTTATTTAATTTAATATAACTATCTTTTTTTACAAATTTAATACTTTTTAAATTGCAAATTTAGTAGTGTATTAAGTGTATGAATTACACAAAATATAAATGAGAAATATTCACGCGACTCACTTTTTTCCTACTATGAGCAGAAATAAAACACTCTAAAATTTAATTGCACTGATCACAAATCAGTTTTTTCTTTCGGGTTTTGGGTCTCTTCTCACATACACAAATTTTGATTTTTAATATCTTCCATATTATTTTCAGAACAAATGTGATTTTGATTTTAAGTTTTTGGCCCTTTTTTTGAATAATTTTATTGAACGGTCTAGCAATCACCCTGTACACTTTTAAATACTACTTCTACTCACCATGTACAGCATGCAATTAATAAACGTACACTAAAAATACAGGGAGTAATTAATTTAAATTAAAAGATTAAAATAAAAATTAGTAAACTAATGTGAAGGCGACGGGTAACCGTAGCAAGTTATTGACTCGTTGAACCCATAAACATTTTAAGAAAGTTGTTATTGTTCTTTTTTTCCACGATGATATTATTTATCTTAAATATTAAATATTTACATTTAGTATAAAGTCTGACTATTTGATATCGTTGACTAAACTATTTTTAATCTTCAAAATTCTTTACTAGCGCCTCTATCTAAAGTTAATTGCCATTGCTATTTTTCACCTACATTTAGAACTTTAGAATTAACTGAAAAAACTGGAAACGATTATTACATAAAGTTCAAACTAATGTGCATTTTATTTTCTTCAACATACAGGGTGACAACGGTTTTAGACGCACCTATTTCATTTTTTTATTTACCAACCGATTTTTATAAAAATTGGTCCACTTGTATAAGACAATATTTCCGATTCATTGACATAAATTTCAAATCTTTTCCACTTCCGGTTTAACCGGAAAT
>JASKGO010005886.1:0-12856 GCA_030556065.1 Holobus sp. GC000080
CATGTCTCCTTACAGTGCCAGACTAGAGTCAAGCTCAACAGGGTCTTCTTTCCCCGCTAATTTTTCCAAGCCCGTTCCCTTGGCAGTGGTTTCGCTAGATAGTAGGTAGGGACAATTGATCTGGTGTGACTCAGTCACTCGCTTGTGTGTCTTTCGACTTTAAGCCCCCCGCTAAGAAACCTCCCCCACTATCCGACGAAACCACTGCCACCCCAACGGGCCAGGAAAACCAACGGCGTTTATTAAAATGAAGAAAAGTAACAATATATGATATGAACAGGAATAAACTGGAACAACGTACATTAATCTTAGGTGCTAATTTATAAACTACTTGCTAATGGCGCTACAAGTGCCTATTGGCGCCAAGGACACCGGAGGCGCCCTCCTAACGCCACCCACTTACTGACCGCAAATCTTACTGACCACCAATGCTTAAGAGTATATAATGCACTAAATTTTCAAACTACTTTCTAATGGCGCTACAAGCGCTTGTTGGCGTCGATGGCGCCGGATAACCTCCAAGCGCCACCCACTTACTGATCGCAATTCTTTATTAATCTTACTGACTACCCAAGCTTAAGAGTATATAATACACGGAATTTATAAACTACTTGCTAATGGCGCTACAAGCGCCTGTTGGCGTCGATGGCGCCGGATAACCTCCAAGCGCCACCCACTTACTGACCGCAATTCTTTATTAATCTTACTGACTGCCAATGCTTAAGAGTATATAATACACGAAACCTTAGTCTAAGAACAAAATACTTAAGTCTACAAGAAAGAGAAATACTGTCTGTCTTGACCGCACACTTATCACTTCGCAGTTATCACTTCAGGAACACCAAACTATTCACTGTCGCTGTCTGCAATAACTTCGTTCGCGAACGTGTTAAAATTGTTGATCTCGACTTCCTTCGTGTCACTTGTGATCTTGATTGGGACGCTGGCTCCGATGATGCCCTGATCCGCCTCGAACTTTCTGCGTTGCGTCAGCCTCCGCTCCATGGTGCAATTGCTGATGATGTGCCTTGCCGTCTCCGCTTCCATGCCGCATTCACAGACCTCCTCAACATCCTTCAATTTGAAGCGGCTTAGGTATGCTTTGAATGGACCGTGTCCAGTGAGTAGGGCTATTGCCTGGGGTGTCCAAGGCCTCAATTTGTCCTCAACTTTCTGCTGGAAGTCGAATGTGTGGCGCCCTGTTGTGCCGTTCTCCCATTCGGACTGCCAGTACGTCATCATTGCCCTTTTTCTGTTGCGTTTTATTGAATTTTTATCGATCTTAATCGTTGTTACGTCGTTAAGTCTAGAAGCGGCTCTGGCTGTTTTGTCGGCCACTTTGATGCCTGACGTGGAATTCGGGCACCACCATAATTGCACGCTTGTCCCCTCATTGACTCGTTTCAGTATTAGCTGACGAACTTCCTGTGCTGTTCCGCTGCCACCTTCGTTGATTATATCTAACGCCACTTTGGAATCCGATGCGATATTAACCTGATTTATACCACAATTTTCCAGACCTTTAATTGCTGTAAGAATAGCGTTTAATTCAGCGATATGAATGGGGATATTGTTTTGCATCCTCCATTTACTGTATATTGTTTCCTCTGTGGGGCCGGTTACAGCCGCTCCTACTCTGTTGTCTAGTATTGACGCGTCACAGAAGCGCCAGTGACCTGTATACTCGGATTGGTCGTAGATCGCGCACCATTGCCGCCTGTGCGCCGGGTGTTCTTCCAGTGCTGGTTGGTATCTCCCCTCGTATTGGTCGTCTAGTACTCCTTGGTATATTTCGAACAATCTTCTTGCTTCAGCATGTAGCGGTGCACAACCCGCCAACGTTTGAAGTGCCGCATTGGCTGTAGTTCGATATGCCCGGGTTATACCGAGCAAAAATGGTCTTTGGGCTGCTGCCAAATGTTTCTTGATACGGCTGTCCTCCGATCGTTCGCCCCAGACGTCGGCTCCATACAGGAGCGCCGGCTTGATTGCTCCTTCATAAATGGCTCTAAGAATAACCGGTGACGTGCCCCACTGCTTACCTGCAACCGCTCTTATGCGGTGTCCCGCCGCGGCTACTTTCCCGCGGACGAATTTCATATGTTCGATAAAGTTGCATTTGGGATCCAGAATTATACCCAAATATTTCATTGAGTCCGACATTTCAATCCTATTGTCTTCCATACGCAGTACGGGAAGTCTTAACAACTTATATTTTCCTGCAAAAATTGCCTCTGTTTTTTGTGCTGCATATTGCAATTTGTTCGCTTCCGCCCATTTTTTACACACGGACCAGGCTCTGGACCAGGCGTGTTCAATCTTCTTCACCGAGGTGCCAGTAATTATGATTAACTGGTCATCGGCGTATGCTTGCGGTAAAATTTCTGTATCGTCTTCAAGAGTGATCAAATTAATTTCTCGGAACCAGCCCTCCATTAGCATGATCCATAATATGGGGCCCAAGCAAGATCCTTGGGGGCAACCCCTTTCTGTTAGCGCCGACGCTCCTTCCGATTGCACAGAGCGACCTGATAGGAAGTTCATAATTGTTTTAGCTAGATTACCTGGGCATCCCACTCTCATCAATTCCGCTGAGATCTGCGAGTGCCACGCAGAATTGAATGCATTTTTCACGTCTAGGGCGACCATCATTACATGTTTTCCTTCACTTTTCGCTTGCTTCATCACACTGACCGTTCTGTGTATGGCATCTATCGCGCTTCGACCTCTCCTAAAGCCGTATTGGTGAGGCGCCAATTTCTTGTTTGTTTCTAGGAAGTGCGCTAGCCTGTCAGCCAGGACTTTATCGAATATTTTACCAATTGTCGGGAGCAAACATATCGGTCGGAGACTGCCGTCGTTTTTTGGGAGCCATGCAATTTCAGCCGTCTTCCATATGGTCGGGAAAATTCCGCGCTGGAGGCAAATATTTAGTATTAAAACCCACTCCTTACCCGCCGCCTCAAATAGGTGTTCAAGCGCTGCAGCAGGGAAGCCGTCGGCGCCTGGCGCTTTACGCTTGTGGCGCCTGGCTACTATCCTCCGTAGTTCTAACTCGCAAATTGGGCTGTCGTCTGGTTCGTCGTAGCAGTGATTTTGTGCCCTTGTAGCGACATTTTCTGGAGAGTCGGTTTGCACGTCGTCATTAGGGAAGTACCTCTCGATCAGCGCCCTGGCCGTGCCTGTCCGATCCTCTGTCCACGTCCCGTCTCTATTTTGTGTTGTGCTCCACTTTACCTGTTTGTTTCTAACGCCTGCTGACATCAGCTTATAGGCGAGACCCCATGGGTCGCTTTCTGTCTGTTCCGCGAGCATTTTCCTTAGCGTGTTTACTTTTGCGCTCTTTACATTTTTCTTGAATGCAATTAACTTTCCTTTGTAGATTTTGAGCTTCGTCTCTTTTAGTGTAGGATCCTTCGTTTGGCGGAAATCGCGGCCAGCTTTTCTTACCGCTTGTCGTTCAGTTTGCAGTGCGTCTGTCCACCATTCATTGAGCGCATTCACATTATTTCCTGTGCGTCGCGACGGTATAGCCGTTTTACAAGCATGAATTGCCGCGTTTTGCAGTTGTGTCGCCGCTGTCTCCGGGTCTGCGGAAATGCTGGTCTCCGTTAGCGCTTTTACCGCCTCTAATTTGAAGCGCTCCCAGTTAGCACGCTCGGTGAAAAAGCGCAGCGCGCGAGTAGATTTAGAGGCTTTCGATTTTACAGACTTCCCGACTGCGAAATGTATAATTTTATGGTCGCTGCATGTTTCTTCCTCGCTTACGGACCAGTGTATTAAGTCGGTGTTTTTAATGAGTGTAATGTCAATCCAACTTCTGCCGTTTGTGGATACAAATGTCGGCGGACTGTTTGGTTCGTTGGCAACGTAAAGACTACATAATCCTATTAACTCTTCTACTTGCTCTCCGCGGTCGTCGGTAGATTCACCGCCCCATACCGCGCTTTTGGCATTAAAGTCTCCGGCTATTATTACCGGACCCTTTGCTCCATTAGTTATTTCCTCTATGACTTTGAGGTAATTTGTTAGTGGCTTATCCGGTTCCACGTATATGTTTGCCACCATCGCATGCTCGGTTTTAATTATTATGCAGTTATCGTTTGTAAATTGACACAGTTCAATGACGCGCTGACCATTTTTAAACGCAGTTGCGACTTTCCGTTTTTTAAAGACCGTCCATCCGTTTGGGGCGGCCATTTTGACATAGGGTTCTTGGATAGTAATTATTTCCGCGTTGTATTGTAGGGCGGTTTGAAAAACAAGGTCTGTTGCCGTGCGTCCACGGCCGGCATTAAATTGTAAAATAGTCTGCATTATGAGTTGTAAACATTTAACCTCTCAATTTTTTCCTGTAGTCTCCTGAGGTACACCGCGCATTTTTTACTGTCTGCTCTATGCTTGCAGTGTGCCAGTTTTACTCTATTACAGTTAGAACAGTTCGGTTCAGTTGCGGTGCAGGCTTTTAGATTATGCTGTCCCCCGCATTTGGTGCACGATTCGGCATTCTTACAATCTTTCGCTAAGTGCCCATACTGATTACAGTTGTAACAGCGTGTGACCTGTATTTCTTCTACTACTCTGCATCCTACGAGGCCTATGGAAACCGTTTCCATTTCCAGAAGCGCATTCCTCATTTCGGGTGTAACTACGAGCACCACATTTTTCTTTCTAACATCGCGGCATTTCCGTGAAGTGAGGATTTCCGCAATAGTGCCGCCGTCTTTACCGAAAGCAACAATAACCGGATCATCTTTTTCGTTTACCGCGTATTTTCCTAATCTCCTAATGTTTGAGTTTTCAGCAAGCAGGTAGCTAACGACATCGTCGCTCGAGAGTTTCGCGTTAATCCCGGTCAGGGTAACCGTAGGGCGTAATTTATCATTCTGCATTTTAATATTGGGAATTTTGCTGATCGCATTAGAGAGTAATTTCGTTTGCTCAATAGAGTTGCACTTAATAACTACTCGACCCGAAGCCTCATTAGCCGTTATGGATGCTAATGGGCCTTTCACGGATTCTATTGAAATTGAATTCATTACCTTAGATAGCGTTGCTTCTGCAGATTTTCCAGGTATTTCAACAACTACTTTCGGTTTTTTCGCCGCTTCGACGTACTCTTGTGCCGCTTTCTGGGCTTTGCTCGGCTTCCGCGGTTTTTTCGCTACCGTGACCCATGGATGTTCAGTAGCAGTAGCCTCGTTGCGATTTTCTGAAGCCGCTGTTTTTAACGCCTTGGTTGTTGGTTTCTCCTGCGGTGCCATTTTATGGGCCTTCGCGTTGAGCTTCTCCGGTTGTGGCCTCGTTTCCGCTCTAGCTTTCTCCGTCTCGCAATCCATAGTCTTGGTCATAAGGGCCTTCTCCATGGCCGCGTTTTGGAGGCTTACAAGTCTTAAAATGTTACCGCGCAGAGCATCTGTGGCATCCCTCACTTCTGCCTGATCTGCTTTCAAGAAAGAAATTTTTCCGCTGTTTTCCCGTGTTGTTGCTTTAACGATTCGCTGAATCGCCTCTTCACACAGATCCACACATTCCCTGCTGTCGTTGCCTCTTACTGCTGGGTTAAAATCGCCGCATTCACTGCCACTTTCGCTCACCTTGTTGGTCGTAGTTTTGCCGTCGGCCATGGCGGCCTAACTAGCAACTAGCAACTGTGTCCCTGTCACTAAAAAGTTTGTGTCGCTGCACACTTATACGTGTTAAGCGCGAAAAGTAAAAGATACTCGCATTCACAAATTAAACTGCATTTATACGCACTTATACGCACTATGTACTTTGCAAGAAGGCTTAGTAACTCGTTGTTCTCTTGAGGCACGTCGTACTGCTCCGAGTGCTCGATGTGAACAGTAGGTAGGGACATTTGAATTTAACGCGATTTATTCGCCACTTTCCCGTCTTGTCGACTTTAAGCCCTTTCTACTTCAACCTTTCCCACTATCCAACGAACCACTGCCCTGAAAACGGACCAAGAAAACTTCGCAGCATTTATTTTGCATTTAGAACATCAATAATATGTATATAATACAAAACTAAAAACTAACCTTAACTCTATTTTCTGCGCCAATTGGCGCCATTAGCGCCGTGGCGCTTTAATTGCCCAAGGCCCGGTCGGGCGATAGGACTTCCTACTGATATATTTCTTTACTAAGGTAGACATATACATATATACAACATACAGTTATCATATTTACAGCTAAGTGCGTGGACGCCATGGAAATAGGCGCCACTAGCGCCTATGCGCTTAATACATTTAAAATATACGTTTAAGATCATTCGCACATTTAGTGCTCGGTGTTCGAGTAACTAGGCGCCGTTGGCGCCCTGGCGCTACGTTGCCCGATCGGGCGATGAAATGTTCTTTATTATATAATGGTACACAAATATAATTTTATCTGCAATATACATTTAAGATAAACATCAATTTATATTCGGGCGTCTTTCGCGGTGTTTGGTAGATTACTGGTCCTCTTCGCTGTCGCTCTCGTCGCTGTAGACCGCTTCGCTTGCGAAGTTGTTGAAGCAATCGATTTCCTTCGTTGTGATGGATTTGCTGATTTCCCAGGTTACTTGAGCGCCAGACCCGTGGTTGCCCTTTAACCATTTCTTTCGTGCTGCGGCGCGGCCCGTCAGACTGCACGTGAAGAGGACATGTTCCGCTGATTCGGGTTCGGCCCCACATTTGCATATTTCGCTGTCCTCCTTAAGCTTAAAGCGCTTGAAGTACTCACGGAAAGGTCCATGTCCAGTGACAAGAGACACTGCCTTTGGAGTCCAAGGGCGCAGCGTCGTGTCTACTTTAGGTTGCAACCGATGCGTCAAACGGCCACTATCTTCTCTGTCCCAGGCCGTTTGCCATTCCGCGGCCGTTTTTATTGCTGCTGCTTTTTTGAAGGCGTATTTGTCGGTTTTCACTCTTTGAGTATCCTCGATACATAATGCGTCGCTTGCCGCAGCGTCGGCTGTTTGGATCCCAGGGTTTGAGTTTTTGGCCCACCAGAATTTGAATCGGTCGTTCACAGTTGCTTGTTTACCGTCAATAACTCTCCATATTCGCTGTGCGCTGCCACTTCTTCGATTACGAAGTAATTCAAGTGCCGCTTTTGAGTCGGAGACGACATTGATTATGCCGTCACCGTAGGTTTCCACCTTTATGGCCGCTTTGATTGCTGTTAATTCAGCAAGGTGCACTGGCAAACGGTCCTGTAATCTTGCCTTAACGATAACTTTTGTACCGCTTACTCTTTTGCCGATGACGGCGATACCCACTTTGCCGTTTTGCACGGAGGCGTCACAATAGAGCCAGGTATCAGATGATTGGACTCTGCCATTGCCAAGTTCTTCGTATCCCATTCGCAGTTTCGCGGGGTGCAGTTCTTCTTCTGGACGGTATCGGCCTTCGTATTGAGGGCCCCTCATCATCATATTGACCTCGAAGCGCCTCTTAGCCTCCAGAGTAAGCGGGGGGCACCCTGATAAGACTTGTATTGCTGCATTTGAAGTCGTTCGGTACGCTCTGGTGATGCCCAGTAGAAAGGGTCTTTGCGCGGCAATTAAATGCCTTGCAATCTGTTTGCGGTCACTGTGTTCGCCCCATATTTCGGCGCCATAAAGAAGCGCCGGCTTTATGGCGCCATTGTAGATTTCCTTGAGCGTATCTGGCGCCGTTCCCCATTTTCGACCGATGATTGCCCGTATTTTATGGCCCGCAGCCGCTATTTTACCTCGTACGAATTTAGCGTGTTCTGTCCAGTCGAGCTTGTTATCAATGATTACGCCAAGATACTTCATTGACCTGGTTGGCTCCACAATTGTGTTTTCTATTTTGATTTTCGGCCCCCTAAGCAGTTTGGAGGCTTCGATGAAAATCGCGGTTGTTTTGTGGGGTGCGTAATCAAGTTTATTATCGCTGGCCCATTTCTTACAGGCCGTCCATGCCATTGACCACGTTGCTTCGATTCTCTTGACTGATGGACCAGAAATGATTATAAGCTGATCGTCAGCAAACGCCTGCACCTGTATGCTCACGCTATGGTGTGTCTCGATATTCCGGAACTCCTCGAACCAACTTTCCATGATTATCAGCCATAGTATCGGACCCAGGCATGATCCTTGGGGGCATCCCCTCGTTGTGTCTAGCGTGGCGCCTTCGGAGTGAACCGTTCGGCCAGTTAAAAAGCTCATGATTGTCTTCGCCAGATTACCTGGACAACCGGTACTAATGATGTCGGCGCTTAGTTTTGGGTGCCATGCTGAGTTAAATGCATTCTTAATATCAAGCGCCACAAGCAAAGAGTGCTTTCCTGCGACTTTGGCGGCTTTCGTTATTTCCACTGCCCTATACAGCGCATCGATTGTGCCTTTGGCTCGTCTGAACCCGAACTGCGTGTCGGAGAGTTTTCCGCTCTTCTCCAGATAATGTGCGAGCCTCTCAGCAAGAATCTTATCGAATACTTTTCCAATGGTCGGCAAAAGGCAAATGGGTCGCAGTCCTCCGTCGCTTTTTGGTAACCACGCGATACTGCTCGTTTTCCAGATCTTGGGGAAAGTCCCTTGGGCCAGGCATTTGTTCAGCAAGTCTAGCCATACCGTTGGCACTGCATTATAAAGTTGTTCAAGCGCCGCTGAAGGGAAGCCGTCGGCGCCTGGCGCCTTTCTTTTGGGGCGCCTATGAATGGTACTCTCTAGTTCGAGCGCGGATATGCTGCAATCGTCTTCGGCATCGGTGACTTTTGGCAGCGACCGTACCATTCTATTATCGTCGTTGTCATCTGTATAGCTGTCGACAGGAAAATATTTTAGTAAGAGGTTCTTAGCGGTACTCACCCGGTCGTGGGACCAGATATCTTCGGCGTTTTTCACTGTTTCCCAGTTGCTGGCTTTGCCTTTCCTGTCGGCCGCGATGATTTTGTAAGCAAAACCCCACGGGTCGGTTTCGGAGCCCTCTGCTAGTTTCCTTCTCAGCGCTGCTTTTTTAGCACTTTTTATCAGCAACTTGTAATTTCGGCATAGCACTTTGTAAATTTTGCACTTGTCCTTTCGAAGATCTGGGTCCGTAACTCTCTGAGCGTCTCTGCGTGCACTCCTTAGGGTTTGTCTGTGCTGCTGCAGTTCTTTAGTCCACCATTCGTTGCCGTACCGTGATGGTCCAACTGTTCGTTTGGGGATTGCCTGTTCGCATGCTCGAACAGCTACATTTTGAAATATCTCTGCCGCCTCTTCAGCCCTAAGAGATCCATCTTGATTCTGCAGTCCGTCGATGATGTAGCTGCTAAAAGCTACCCAATTTGCTCTACCCGTGTCGAATCGCGCCATGTTTTGCCCCGGCGCTCGGGCGGCGCCTGTTGGTGTATTCAGCTCAAAGATTATCGCTCGGTGATCGCTGCAGGTTTCCTCATCGAGCACCGCCCAGTTGTTGCATCTGGTCCCTCTGGTCAGGGATATATCTATCCAACTGGCGCCATTAAGCGTTTCAAAGGTCGGAAGGGAGTTTGGATCATTTATGATCTCCAGATTCGCGGCCCCGATGATACTTTCTATCTCTTCGCCTTTACGGTCCGTAAACGGATTTCCCCACAGCGTACTTTTCGCGTTTAGGTCCCCACAGATTAGTAAATTGCCAGACACCTTTGTCACAAGCTCATTAATCCAGTTCGAGACTTCGTCGCTGGAGACTTTGGGTTCAAAGTATCCATTTATTATGGTAACTCCGCCGACTATTACTGCGACACAATTCCCGGTTCTAAATTGTCTAAGCTCGATTGGTTTAAGTCCCACTTTGACCGCCGTGCGCACTTTTCCTGAGCCAAATATCGACCAATCTGCGTACGTCTTAATGTTCCAGTAGGGCTCTTGTAGTAAAACGACACCCGCACTTCTTTCTGTCGCGATTTTAAACGCCACGTCCGCGGCTTCGCGTCCCCGGCCCAAGTTTAATTGGAGAATGTTTATCCCCATTATGCCCTATCGTTTTCGCGTTTTTCTTTCACTCGTCGCAGATAAACCGCGCATCTGTAGCTATCCGCTCTATGTTTGTTATCCGCGAGTTTCACACGCGTGCAATTTACGCACTTAGATTTTTCCGCGTTACATTCTTTTTTGTCGTGCTCCGCGCCGCACTTTACACAACAGATTTTATTTGTACATTTCGCTGCGATATGTCCGTACTGCTGGCAGTTAGTAGGTAGGGACAGCGGGAATCTCGTTAATCCATTCATGCGCGTCACTAATTAGATGACGAGGCATTTGGCTATAAAAATTGATTTATTCAACATTTTACAAAGATGTTATTGTATTGGTCCTCATGACTAGAACAATTAGAGAACCGTCTTAAGTATAAAAGTAACAAAGGATTACAATAAGTATTGAAATATTTCATGTATTTGATTTACTTATAATTATTTAATTTTAGGTCGCCCGACAGAGATGACAAATTCGGCGCGTTAGGATAACCGGTTTGCAGCAACACTTCTACACTTCACCGATATTTAAACGTTGGAAAGGTAAGTATTCACGACACAGAATTTATATAGGTTCTAACAGTTACACACACGTTCTCGGAGCACGCGGTCTTTGGTGAGCCCAGACGGATCTCATGAAGATTCGGTGGATGGAAGCCCCCCACTTAAGGACGTTGTTCACGCAAGATGATCTGAAGCGGTGGTCCATCTTCAGAGCGGAGGAGGTCGGGTCGTTCGCGCGAGGCCAAATACCCCGGGCACCGATGATCAGTGGGACGAATTGGAGGGACTCGCTAGGCCATAGACGGTGGGCGGCCTCTCGGAAGGGTGGGTTATCATAAACTTTCTTTTTCAGGTCCCACGCCGCCTGGAGTGGTGTATCTCCTTCCCAGCTTATTTGGACGTCACATACTACAACAGAATTGTTAGTTTTAACTACCAAGTCCGGCTTCTTTAATGATCCGTCTGCTAGGCGTACGCGGGGTTCAACTAGTACTTCCCATCCCTGATTGCGCGCGTGTTTGGCTACCTTGTGGACTATATTGTTATGACGCTTGATGATGGCCTCGTTGGTTACTGGGCAGGCTTGGAGGATGTGACTTATTGATTCGACCCGGTCACATCCACCACGGCACCGCTGCAAGTGCGCTGGATTGGAAGGGATGCCCATTGTAGGTAAGTTATTCGTTCGCAGCTGCACAGCAAGGACATGGTCACGCCCGCTCCATCCAAATGGTTTGGACGTGATCCATTCCCTACTGGCCGGGTCTTCGCAGGCTCCCTCAAGCCCTCTACTATATGTACTGCTCCTGATTTTGTTGAGCCAGTGCTGTTCGTTAGGAATATCGCCAGCTAGTAGTTTAATCCTTTTCATAAGGTTTGCAACGCCTTCAGTCGCCATAAGATTCTTGATAGTGGAATCATCACAATAGGTAAGTATATCCATTCTTCGTGCCATTATTTGCGGGACCTTCAATCTTAGGTTGGTAATGCCCAAGCCTCCATCTCTAAGGCGGGCGTGCAGGTATTGGTCCAAAGTATGCATGTGTAAATGTAGGAACTTCTTAACGTATCTTTTTATAGTCCTGTCAGCTTCTCTTAGTGTATCGCCAGTGATCCGAGTGCTTTGGAGCCCATGAAGTACCTTAGGAATTAGGTGCTCTCGAACTAAGGTGAGCTTTTGTAGGGGTTTCAGTGGAGCTCTGCTGATGTTAAATAGCCATTGATTTAAGTTCACTAAGTTAGGTTTCTGCTGCCCGGTGCCCCCATATTGCCAACCCAGATACCGGAAGGTATTGAGATTGTCAATGCAGGGTATATATGTATTCGCCATTTTAAATATCGGTCTGCCTCTGAGTACTGCTTTTCCTTTTACAGATGTTGCAGAGATGCACACGGATTTGCTTCCATTTACCGACATGCCTCGCTTCTCGAAGAAGTCGCTCACCGCTGATAGAAGAGTGGGAACTGCGGCTTCACGATCTTCAAGAATAACTAGGTCATCGGCAAAGGCAATAGCTGTTCGTTTCAGAGAAGGTGCGATAGTGCCTCCATGCCCTTCATGTAAGTATTTACCGTTCATTTTCTCCAGTAACTCGTCCAGAACTAAGTTAAATAAGATGGGACTCAGAGGATCGCCCTGTTTAACACCTCTGTTAATTTTGATGGATCTTGTGGTACCGTTTCCGACTTTAATAATTGTAGAGCAAGATCTCAAGGTGCTCATAATGTATTCGGTCGTATCGGTATCAATGCCCGCTCTTTTTATGGCCCGCTCGATTGAAAATTGGGACACCGAGTCAAAGGCCTTCCTTACGTCGAGGGACAAGACGTTAAACGCCTTCCCCTCTTTAGTTCTAGATCGTATGTATTCGTCCAATAGTAGCGCGTTGGCGAAGCATCCATCAATTTGACGGAATCCACGCTGCTCTTGGTTGAGCTCTATGTTGAACTGGATTCTTTTGGCCAAAATGCGGTGCAGAAGCCGCTGTATCGCAGAGGAGATGGTAATGGGTCGCCAGTTCGTCGCCATAGCGAGGTTGCCCTCCTTTGGTACCAGCGTAGTTCNAAATCACATTGCGTCAACACCCTTTGGGGCCATCGCAACGCTTTGTTTTAATTCGACCGTCGCATTCCCCTAGCCCGTGCCAGATTAGAGACGAGTTTAAAAGGGTTTTTTTTCCCCGCTATTTTTTCCAGGCCCGTTTCCTTGGCAGTGGTCTCGCTAGATAGTAGGTAGGGACAGCCAGAATCTCGTTAATCAATTCATGCGCGTCACTAATCAGATTCCGAGGCAGTTGGCCTTCTTAAGCGAGTAGTTTTTACTCCCCTCGATAACCCGCACGCACATGAACTTCCTCTCGTTGACATGCCGTGCACTGGACAGTAATCACATCACG
>JASKGO010005888.1:0-17333 GCA_030556065.1 Holobus sp. GC000080
TAAAATGTGTTCCTCAAAATTGAAATGAAAAATTTAAATTATATGTTTTTATTCCAAAAATTAAAAGAAACAGAATCAAGCCTCAATTTAAAGTCCGCTTTAGAAGTAAAGTAGGAAAACCGTCTAATTGATTTTCCTAATTTCACAGCAGCTAAACTAACAAACATTTTTAAAAATTGAATAATAGCGGCATTATTACGTAGTTAGTGCTGGCAATTTATATTTAGACCATTTATAAACTATTAGCTGGGATGAAAGAAAGACAAAGAGAGTGACGATGGTAATTGCAACTAATTAGCGGTAGATCCGATAGCGTGTTGCGTAATGATTGAAAGGATATGCTAGCAGTAAGCGCTGAGTAGCATCAGAAGAAGAAAAAGGTGCAGCAGCGGTGCTGAAGAGAAGAAGGATATACGAATGGATTTTACGATCATTACTTAAAGCGCATAAAATATGATACAGATCGTATAATCTCTCTCTCGAGGATGGGAATCATGAAATCAACCTACGGGAGAGGACACAATATAAATGTTTATAATGCACCGCTGCCTGCAGAACTGAAAGACGTGATTTCGTTTTTATGGAAATCACCACGGGTCTCGAGGTGCTTGACCGACAACTCGGCATTGTTGTTGTGTTGTTTTCAGCAGCGCAATATTGCATTGCATATTTCTCTCACTGTCTGTCGGTGTGAGTGAGTGCACCGAAATGTTTCTGTGTGCGTGTGTCATCGCCGAATAATGGCACCCACCACCACCTTAAAATAAGTGCGCGACGCATAACAAACTTAACGCTAATTAATGCACTCGCTGCATTTTTCTTAAAAAAAAAATCAAGAATTTTACAAGTCTGCCCTTTCGGTTATATTATTATAATATTATTTCATCACAACTGTTTATTTTGTTTATAAGAAAAAAGTAAAACCAACTTATTTTCAGATTTTTTTACTCAATAGTTTAAATTAATTTCTCAGCAATTTGGAACATGAAAAAAACCTGCCAAAAGCTAGTGTTTATTACAGCGGAGTAATGGCCAAAAGAAGGAGAGAACGCGGCGGCGGGGACCACGAAAAGACAAGCAATTCCGGGGTCGCAAGTCAAGGCCGTTACCATCACGTCTCGGTATGTACTTTTTTACTCTTTCGTATAGTGTAGTGTATATAGTTATTAGTGGATTGGCGAGTGGGTGTTATGTGTTTTCGGGGGGCTTGGGACCGGAACGTACGGATTCCTTGCATACCGATCATCAACTGCGAGAATAAATCACAGCGTTCAGTTTTTTCGCGAGCTTTTATTAATAGCTTTACTACTATTAGTACTATACTCTAGATACTATTTAGTTGATAGATAAACGGCTGTAGTAATGCCTTTTATAAATAAACGATCCACAAATTGATTATACAATACGCTATTTTACAGTATTTACATTGAACGCACTATTTTAAATAGTAAACGCTTTAATGGGAACACGCAATAATATTACTCGTATTTTTTTCTTTCTAATTTTTTTTTTTAATAATAATATGCAAACCCGCGAAGATGCTGATTGCTGAAGCAAATGCATTGTGCGTATGGTCTAAGTTCATCGGACACATGGCTCTTCCCCACATCTTAAACATTCTTTTGAGTCGTGTCAAGTACTGCATTTAAATGCAATCTTGTTTTCTGTAATTAATAATATTTACTACTGGTACAAACCGATAACAGGATTAATGAGCAAACTATTTTAATAACTTTTTGAATAACTGTTAGGTGATCAAATAAAAAATCTTGAAGAACTTATTTCTATAAAATTTATTGCGCAATAAATTCAATAAATTTAGTTGGAATTTTAAAAACCACCTGTTATTGTTTTATAGGTCATTAACATTTTCAAAATTCCCAATGGTAATCATCAAAAATTATTGCTGTTGAGACTATTCAAAGCTTAATTACTGACAACACTTTTTTCGTAGCAACTATTCTATGTAATTTTTGTCTCACGATTATCTAATGAAAGTGATTATAGTTTGCTTGTACAGGGTGTCCGTAATAGTGTGGTACTTTATGGCTAACTTTGTTAATATTGGAGGTAGAGAAACGGTTGAATGGGAATCTTTTGCTGAATTTCATATCTTTTAGTTCGAGAAACTGACATAGCAATTTTTTTAAATAATTTATATTATGATTAAGAAATCAAAAATGTTCAGATATATATTACAGTTATGTAAATAGAATTAATTTATAAAAATTAACGTATTTTTTATTAATGGAAACAGTAGCTGGCCTAATCGGTTAATTTATTTTTGAAATCAGCTATATTAATTGCCATAAAGATTGGACTTTTTAAATGAAAAATAAATAGCAGCCTTTGGATTTTCGAATACCAAATTATAAATTAAAACATAGTATATCTGTCTCAAATTATGGTAAACATTTCTGCTTTTATTTTATCCTAAAATATGGTATACAAATATATATTACTTCACTGAATTTTATAGAAACTTATTAAAATTTATGCATGACTTAAAATTTTGTTCAAAATTTCATAATTTTTTCATTACAATTTTATAAGTACTTACATAATTTACATAAAATGTAAATGTTGTTGCACCTTCGTTAGTAGCGTCGCGGTACTGTTTTTCTTTGCTTTATGCTGAAGAAAAAAAAAAAGTTAAACTTGCGTTGATCAAAAGTTAGTTTCTTGGTTTTTTGGGGTCTTCACACTACTACTTTGATTTAATGTTTCTCCCATATTTTGTTCTTAGTGGTTGCGATTTTGATTTTATGTTTATTTGTTCTTTTTAACTAGTTATCACAAACTGTTAAAATTTGTTTTGAGCCCAGACTACGTTTTAATTGACAATTTGCAGTTTTCACGGTAGTAAAATTTACTAAAAATATTTAATATGAAACCTAAGAACACAACAAATTTTTGTGAATTAGGATTATGTTGAGGCTGAAAAATCTACATACGTTTGATACAATCTAAATCTATTATAGACATCCTGTATACAAGTGATTTGTTGTTTTAAACATCAAACCAAATACATATATCAAGGTTAATAGTAATTATTTTTGTTAAACATAATCATAGTTAAAAGTAAAACACCTTATTAAAATAATAAATCATTATTAATTCACTTATTTATAATAAAAAATAAAACTTTGAAATTCAATTATAAAAATATACCTATTACTTATAAAGTAACTGTTTTAATAATTAATTTTACTTTCATAAAGCAATAAAAAAAACAGACAATTTTAATTCAACGCCAATTTAGTTTGTACTCAATATATAAAAAAAGATGAGGAAAATAAGAATTGTTAAGAGCGGCGGTGTCGGCGTGTCTGTAAAAACGCACGTACTGTACATGAGAAAGAAGTAAAGAAGAGGTGCATGAAACGTATACAAAATCGGAAAGATGATGTGTAGACAGAAGGCAGACATAGGCAGGTCGCAGTGGTAATAACCTCATACGGCCGGTCGCATTATGTAAGTAACTGGCGGTTCTTGTAGTAGACGGACGCTGCACCGGAGGACTGCTTGCCGGCCGAATGACTGCTGGCCTCGCCAAGCAGCTCGCACAAGAAGTAAGCGGCCACGGCCAGCCAGCAAGGCACACCACGTACCACCGCACCCATACCCAAGCCACACAGTCTTCTGGCTCTGCTGCTGCCAGCCAGCCGAAGATACAGCCGGCCACTCTCCACTTGAGCGGTGGCGGCGGCGGCTCAATACTCTTTCTGCGCTCGGCATTTCGGAAGAGAAGCGAAACTGGCGCAGTGCATACGGGAAATAGCTAGAGCATAAAATATAAACCGTTCTTCCGATGTTTTATTTTTAGTATGTTTAAGCGTGCGTACTTTACGTTTGTTTGCGCGGGGACTAAAAGTAGGTGAACATCTTTTAACGCGTTGACTTAGGTTTATACCATTTTATACATACTACATTGGAGACACTAAGCAGAATTTGAACCCTTTCAAAATGATCATTTTCGGAAAGGAATTCGCTTATAATACTTGAAAACATGTTCTTTGGTGTGAAACTTTTTCATCAACTTTCAGTAGCTTTGTTTTCATACTTTCAGATAACAATAACACCAACCAAAAATCAGTTTATCAGTTACGTCTTGGAGTTTGGTGCCTATACAGGGTGGTCCTTGTAGATATATTTATTCCAGTCTATTAAATAAAAGATTTGCCACTAAAAAGTGATCATATTTTGAGTTTTCTTGATAAAAACAAATTAATGTCGAAAATGCGCAATTTTTAAAATGGCATTATAAACAAATTTCTGATTCCATTAAAATAATTCTTTCTGCGGAACATTTTTAAAGATTGATATTTTAGAAACATTTCTGACTGTAAATTACAAGGGGAGAATCGATTAATAAAATAACTTTTTTTTTAAATGTATTAATCTTCAATAAATGATATATCAAAACAAATTTTAACAATTTATTACAATTAGTTAAAAAAGAGCAAAAACCATCATCCCATCCGCTGGAAAAAATATGGGAGACAAAATATATCAAAATGGTGGGGTATGTACAAAAAAGAGACCGAAAAACCAAGTAACTGAATTGTGACCAGAGCAATGAAATTTTATAGTTTTTACTTCATCAAAAAGTAGGGAGAAAAAAATTGAACCGCGGACCTATTAAAAAAATTGCAACAAAATTCGTATTTTAAGTAGTTACTGGTAAATTAGCCATGTAAAAAATGCGAAATTTGGTGCACAATTTTAAATTACATAATTTTCACTTAAATATTTTTATAAGTTTCAATAAAAATTATTGAAATAATATGCATTTGCATACCATTGTTTGGGGCAAAAGAAAAACCGAAATCTATATTATAATTTGGGCTGCAAGGAGTAGTTTTTTACTGAAATTTTGATTTTGCAGAATGTAGTGAATGAGGATTACATTCTTAACCCGATAATACGGGTGACTGACTTTATTACAGCATTAAATATTTTTTTCTTGAAACAATTAGGCTAGTAATTCATCAGTAAATATTAATTTTCACATAAAACAACAATAACAATGCGAAAAGTCTATGTAAACAAAATTGATACATATTTTATGACATCTTGCAATTAATAAAAGGATACTACGGGTGATAAACTGACGTCAGATATTCGATTTCAGCACACAAAAATATTTAAAAATAAGTAAAAAATTATGATATGATTTGACTTGATTTTTTTATTGTAGGCTTGGGTAATCTGCTATATAAAATTTGAAAGCCAACTACTATTTCTAAAAAAGTGTAAAATCAATTGGAAAAGTTGTTGAAAAGTGCATTTTAACAATGCAGTTGCTGCGGTCTAATATAGAGGCGAAGTGGAATTGCACGATATTGCTTGCAATGTATCGTCGTTCCGTTGTTGATGATGGTAATAATGATTGCGCGCAAAATATAATTGCCGTTGCGAACGGTGCAAGATTATAATCGACGCGCAAGAAGAGAGTACTGCCGCGGGAGACTAAACAATTGAAACACAAGAAGGAATTTCTATGTTCGAGTGGCATATTTTAATTGTCACCGCGAGCGCTATAGATAGTGGATATCTGCGCGCATATAAATCTAACAAAAGCTCGAGAAAAATGCATTCGACATTACCCTACATAAATGTGCAGTTGCCTAGAAATGTACCTTTATGTATGTAAAAATATGTAAAAGAAAGTAAAGTGCAAATATTTTCAGTTTGCCTACTTTATCTAGTGCTAGATAACTTTTCTCAACATTTGCAAATGGGTTTAATTTTTTTTTTTGCTAAATTTTATTTAATTGGTGGCTTTTAATCCACCAAAATATTTAAATTATTTTTCCAATTTTTCATTTATTTCAAAAGGAAATGAAAAAGAAAAAACTTACCTAAAGCTGTGTCGAAATGGTAAATAAGATGTAAGAGTAAAAGTAGCGGAACTAGCCTGGGGCCTGTGCACATTTCTAGTACTGAATGATTACATCCAGGCCCAGCCCGGGGTTTAATCTTTCGCCATCCTTCATATGCCAATAGGACCATTCCGGTGCATTCTAGACGAATGCCCAATCTAATCCAACAAAGAACAAAAAGGGAATTTCACATTAGTGTTTACTAATAATGCGTAATATATTAGTTTTCTTCGTCTCTCGGAAACTTTTTTTTATTGCTTCTGTGCTGCTGCTGCTGCTGCTGCTGTTGCTTTTATGCCACTGTGTAAAGTATAAGTGGCCACTTCATATGAATCCTATATTTAACGACTATCGATACCTACGCTTTATCTTTTCTTATTACTTTTCGTTACGCGTACAGCTCTGGTGCGTAATCAAATGCAAACAAATCCATAATTCTTACAGTTAACTGCTTCGTCTGCTACTGCTACCAACAACAACAACGTTTCTCGATTCCATTCCATTCGACTCTAATAATAATAATACATGTTAAGTATGTGTCTGCACACAGTGCCATCCGATCGAATGAAATTGGAAAAGTTTCTTCAACTTTTCTTTTGTTTTTTTTTTTAATTTTAATCTGCCATAAAAATATTTATTATATTCAATATTTGTGATGGCTTTGCGACTTGATTTAATAATAAATTTATTTATTACCTATAGTTAAACAGTTGTCTTAAAAAAGTGTACCTAATAATGTTTTATTTTATAGTGTGATATTGACTTTTTATAGAAAAAATAATTCCTAATTTTCTATAAAATTCATGTACATTGTTCTTAAGTATTTTTTTTTTTAATTCTAATTCATGAGGATAACTTTTGGCAAAACGAAACTTTTTACATTCCAAGGAAAACCATTAAAAAATTGAATAAAAGAGCGAAAATTTGTTCGCTCGATTATAATAAAGTGAGAAGAACAGACATCAAAATTTTTGAAATGCAGTTTGCAAAAAAATGTCATTTTTCTCTTTTTCGGAAATTCAAATTTGTGATATCTATGTGGTCTCCAAGTGTAAATCATCCATCTATTTATACTCCTTGTACCCCCATTTTTTTTCCCTAAATTATGGTAGTATACAAATACTAATTTCTTCAATAAATTATTATTTTTCAAACAATTTATAGATAATTTAAATTTTGTTTCCAAATTTCGTATTTTTGTTGCAGCTTCTTTAGTAGCATCGTGGCTCAGTTTTTTCCACACTTTTGCTGAAGTAACGATTGTAAAATTTAAGTAGTCACAAGTCAGTTTCTTGCGTTTTCGGATTCTTCTCACATATGGACTACTATTTTGAATTATTGCATTTCCTACATTTTTCCCACAGGTGTGATTTTAATTTAATGTTTTATTTTTTATTTTTAACTAATTATGACAAACTGTTAAAAATAGTTTCGAACACAGATTACTATATAAAATTTGCCATTGCTTTTTTGGGTTTTCAGGTTTAAAAATCCGTTTAATTTTTTAACTTCGTTTATCAAAGATTTTTAAAGAAATATATTTCATAATTTGGTACAGCGGGAGTAATTTATTCTAGAAGATATTTAATTTATGGTACAAAAAGATATAATATTTTTTTAATTTGTTAAATGTTTAAAGTCAAAAAAATATGTTCAGATTTCAGAACGAATAACATTTAAATTTTTTAAAAATTGCCGAGTCTAAACAGTGAACAGCAATTTTAAATTTTAAATTTGTAATTGTAATATCAAACAGTTGATTAAACATAAGCAATGGAATTTTAAGAAAAATCATAAAATTTAAAAAGGAACGGTCAAAATTTAATTATTTTAAAGTATCACAATTTTTTTAATAAATTTATTATACCATTTCGTTTTCTAAAAGTCTACATTTAATGATTTTTATTTTAATAATAAAAAAGATTTTTGAGTCTTGTACGATTTATAAAGAGCCGGAAACCGAAGTTAGCAAAAAAAATATACAACAAATAGGCTTTATTTTTATGTTCTGTTCTGCAAACAAATTTTTACTCTTTTAATGAACAGAATTTCTACTTTTCATAAAATATCACAAAAAAAATCGTATACATTTTAATTAACCATAAATATTTATTTTAACCCGTTTATGGATTACAATTTGAGCATTCTGAGCGGATAGACCCTGTAGAATACAGAGGGGAATACAAAGAAAAGACGTTCTGCAGTTCTTTACAGACCATGTGAGTGAATGCACCCTATAGTAAATGACGAAGCGCTAAGTTGGTTCGATCGTTTATTAATTGAAAATGCAGACAATATTATCGCAAGTAAGCGCACAAGTACCTACATATAACATTCTTTTTGCATCGCGCTCGCCTTATGCATGTAAGTACTCGTAGTATATGCATTTTCAATAAGCTCGTTAAAATATTGCTATTGCTTCTTATATTTCTTATCTGTTGATGTGTTTGTTGGGCGTAAAATCGTTATCGTCGGCCAGGAAACTCTCGTAAATATTATCCACTAATTGGCGCTGTTCTTCGTCCGATAGCGAGCAACATAGTGAATAAATCTAAGCGTCGTCCTCTCTTAATGAGCCGTTAATTGTTTTTCTTTTTGGCAAAACAAGAACGCGTGGCGAACGTTGGTCTAGCTAACTGCTCTATTTGTCGAGACGAATTGCTTTTTTCCGCATAATTGAAGACGTCAACTTCTTTTGCGAATCTCGCGCGTGACTCACACAATCGCCATATTGTTTTTTGTTTGGCGAGTGGCGCGCGACAAATTTTATTGCCCATCTTCGGGAATTCGTCAGTTTTGTTTCGTCTTCCATGTATTCCGAAAAAAGCCATTAACTTTTATACATTTCGCGCGGATATGAGAGATTTCTCAAATAAGAAAACAATGTTTCCCAATACCGATTTAATTACATAGTTGTCTGATGAGCATAAAAATTGCTTTTTAGTTTCTTTTTTTTTTAACAAATTTTCCATTACTTTATTCTATAAATTGCATTTTTTATATAATTTAGCATTTCTTTAAACAAAGTTTATTATTATTTTAGTGTGTGACACAATAATCTTGAAAACCGTTCTAAAAATTATTACTTTGAAACGTACCATGACTCCCTTTAAGGTATTGCAGCGACCAAAAGGGGAACCTTTTTTGGTTTTGAGGTTTTTGTTTTCAAGGATCATAGGGTCATACATTGCGTGCACATTACAAATTCCTTTAGGGTCGGGATTTCGAGTCGGGGTTAATTACACCCATTTCACCTGCTAATGGAGTATCAATTACACATGTACGACTTGCCAAGCTGATTACTATCTGATTAGTATCTAAATGTTTAGGATCAGTTAGTGCCCTTTAAATGTACAGGATTCACGATAGCTTTTAAAAATTAGGTCAACAATTGCAACAATATTTATTGACTATGCAAGGGCAGGTAACATTGTAACAAGCCGCTAATCTTTCTTGAGAAAAGCAACCGTCATAATTTTGAATTCATTTTTGTCCACCAGGACCACCGGCAGAGTAGTTCAATTGAGAGGAAGAGCTTCGATATCACGAGGACCAAAATTAAATTTTCTTTCCCAATCCGATTCTAAGCAAAAGCTTTCTTTTTAATAGTCATTTCCGGTTACACTAAAAGTCCTAGAAGTTTCTTTTAATTTGATTATTATAAAGGCCACATTTCTTTCTTATATTTTCAACTCGATTTGAGTTCTTAATTTGCTAATTTTTGAAAAACAAAAAATTACGCCATAAATTATATTTTCTCAATGGCATCTTCGGCTAATTCAAAAATGACTTTTACTAATTATTCATGAAATACGTTAAGAAACCAAATTTAACTTTCTCAAAACTGCAACACACTTGATGACAAAATTGTTAAATGTCAGGTAATAAAAATCTCCTCAGTAAAAAAAAAAAATAATATGTGACGCACACACTGCACGTAAGAAATGCATTATCTTTTACTGGGCACTTAATTAATTGATTAAACGGATAAAATCAAGAAAAAAACCTTAACGATAATAAGCATAAAAGTACACTTAAGCATGATCGTTAATTAAGAATCTGCACGCTTCTTCTGTACATAAACAAAGGTGCCATTAAACGGTAAGCAAGCGTGAGCGGTCCAAACCCAATCGGGATTTAACACATCAGAGAAAATTGTCACAGACAGAATGCAACGCATCGAATGCATCAAATAATCGACACGTGCTGTGCTGCGAGCCACACTATAGTTATAGACTTTGACTCGTCGCTAATTGAAACTAATTAAAAATTGCAATTGCATCTTAAATACAGATGCAAGTGCAGATTACGTAACAATGCATAAATTGCAGTATGTATATATGGTTAGTTTGCGCGTTGCAAATAGAATAAATAAAATCTATTCAATGTGCAATTAATTATAGTGCACACTGCGCAGTGTACAATTAATGAGCAGTGTGATGATGATAATGAGGTGCATTTGACGTCGCGATAAGATAATGTTTTATGTAATATGTGCAGCAGCGATAGTTTTTCGCGCGATAATTGAATAAAAAAATAGTCAAAGATCCCCTTTATTTGTACAGTGTTCGGTAATCCTTGTCGTCGTCGGAGTGCAGCAGCAGTGCTTAGTGCAGAATAATCGCATCCTTTCAATTCGTCCGTTCGTTTCGCAAATAATACGATGGCGATGGCGATGGCGGTCTAGCTGAGCCGTCCCTGTCGCATAGAAAATACTAGCGGAATATTTTTCTAGTTGATGCATGTTGGGAAATGTCGCGACTGTACAACCGCTCTATTGCAGAAAGAGCCGATGTTATTGCAGACTGCGTTGTTTTGTTAGAAAATAGTTTTAACTAATTCTCCGCACATTGCTTTTTGATTGTCCTCGACTTGCCTCTCCGTTCCTTCGCTCCTCTTTTTTTTTCCATCGCTTACAAACACGATGCGAAATCGGTTTTAATTAGTTTTTCCGGCATCCGATACTTTTCAGACTTTTTTTTCTCATTTTGTCTATGTCCATCACCTAGTGTTTTATCGCTTTTCTTCTATTTTACGTTTGCCGTTTTTCATTTTATATAGACGCTAACAAATTTTCGAAAATTTTTATGTCATTCTTTATAAGTAAAGACGGTATATCTATTATTACAATTCGTTCTGAATCTGGTTGAGAAAAAGTTTAAAAATTTTGTGGAAACTCATAAAATTCCTTTTGCCAGTTTTAGGCAATCTTGAATTATTGTTATTAACTGCTTTAATATAGCGTTTACTTCATTTTTTTATTGTTTTTTTTTTTATATTAAAAGTTTTTTATAAATAAAAAAATTGATTTAAAATAAAAATAAATTTTGATAATCCTTTTTTAATTTTGCAAAATTCGTTCTTATTTCAATATTTTTTAAATTAAATTTAAACCATAGAATTATTTTTTTCTTAAAAAATTTATTAACTTCAATTTTTATTTTTCCTCTGAATGTAAATGTACTGGGATGTTTTTTTTATATAAAATGAAATTGTTCCGCATTAATCATAAAGAGTTCCTCTCTAAAAATGTCACTCTTACAAACCTAACAACCAAAAATGACATAAAAAAACTACAAATGACTCTTAATTAATTACACAAAACTTTTTCCACGAATAAAGCACTCAAGTAAAATAAACAAGTAACCGATTTTTAACTGTCAGTCTTTTTCAATACTTTTTTTTCAATAAAACAGTTTTGTTTTGTTTTTAATTTCCGTGAAACTTATAAAAGATTTCACCTAATAACCGATAATAATTAACAGAGACAAATAATACTTACCATTAGAAAACTTTTAAATTTTCAAGAAAGTGCGCCCTTGAAGAATACGTAAAAAAAGGGACAATGTCGGGTCCGACAGCGAAACCAATTTGTACTTGGGGTTCGAAAAAAGTTGCGACGACTGCCTATGAAGAAGTTGAACGAGAGTTTGCGGCTGTTGGTCGGAGGTGGTGTACTGAGACTGGCAGAAGCGCGACTCTGACTGAGCGTTGTAATACTACTACTGCCGCCGGTTCCTGCTGCTGCTGCTGCTGCTGCTGCCAGCTCTTGTTGCACTGCTTGTTGGCGGGGAATGCGCTCGACAGGTGCATCTCTGCAATATCTGCATGTGCACCTTCTGCATATATGCATCGATATGCACCTGAAGAGCCGCCTACAAAAAATCACTGCTCATCTTATCGCACACCCCTAACAATATTTTTCCGGAAATAAGACAAGCTTTTCGCTAGCTTTGTTTGGTAAACTTTCTTTTCAAGAAGTAAAAAGGGGAAAATCCGGAGCGTTACACGCCGAGAAGCGAGAATACAAAGCGCGCAAGAAGGAAGCAGAAGCAACAGCAGCAGCATTACAAGAATAAAGAGATAGAATAAGGTAATATTTATTGTGGCTTCTTGAAAGCGCACGATGTCATCATCATCATCATCATCATAAGTCGTGACTCTTAGCTTACCTTGTGCCGGTTCCCAAGAAACGAAATAACTCAGATGGAAGCGCAGATAAGCACTGCGTATCCAATTGCAATTTCAAGTGCGGCAATTTGAAATTTAAAAATGCGTCGAGTGCCAATAAAGCGGCAGTGGCAGTGGCAGCGTCGTCGAGAGGCCGACTTTTCCGGTCTGTCGCCCCGGCGATCGCCGTAGACAAAATGGCGCCCCTGCTCTTATCGGCCTTTTATGTTCATTGCATGACGAACGTTATTAGCGAATAATACCGGTTCTGCATTATCGCCGCCGCCGCCGCCGCTGTTATATTTAAATGAACTTAGAGCGCAGATTATGAAGTTCCAAATGGTACAGATTAGTACGCTGGTAATGTTTCAATTAATGAGAGATGTATCCGGCCGCGCGGCGTGGCTTCCCGGAATAACAACGCTATTGGCTCACCTGTCACGGGAAATGCCCTTCTAAATGGCCTCATAAGTCTCCGGTATCATCATCGGCGAGAGAGCAGCTCGTTATACCTTCTTGCCATTTATCACAGATATTCTGCGCTCCCGCTGCATCATTGTCCCGGCTGCAAACTCGCTTATTCATTTCGCGCCAAGCCGCCACGGGGTGGTGGCTCCGGCTCCGGCTTCGGCTCACATTCAGATTCTTCGCATACAGAAACGACGACCGCTAACGATCAACGCGTCTTTTGAAAAATCGACCCCTTCATTAGACCGGCAAGGCGGTCCCGAAAGGAATGCAAACAATATGCGCGCTTCACTTACTAAAAGTTAACTTTTAGTCCCCAAGATACGCTCTACAAGGATAAACTCTCCTCAAACAATCCATTTATCCCATGCTAATCTCCTTAAACAATCTGTTTTATGCACATAAATGAAATTTATATAGCAGAAAACACTTTTATTTACAAAAAATATTCTGATGAAAATACAGAAACATTTTAACTAAGCCACAAATCTTCCGTGTTTTTTTGCCATTACAGTTGCTTGTGAAGAAGTTATCGCAAATACAAAAATCAGAAATCATAAAAAAAAGTACCTTTCTTTCTTATACATTTAAATACAATCTAGAAGTGAAAACTTTAAGCTTTTATTAGTTGTAACAATTGGAAGTAGTCTTATCGTTTTCCATGTTCATGTAGGAAGGTAACGTCGAAGGGTTAAAGAGAGAGGGCTGCGCCGACGAGCCGCCTCCGTTCGACAGCATACAGGACGACGGTAGCGGTTGTTCCGATGTGGTGCTTATCATCGGCGCCGGCGGTACTACAGGCGTCGGCAGGGCCGGGGACCCGGGCGGCGACGGACTGTCCAGCGCAATCACTGCCCCCGGACTGGCGGGATAGCCGGAACTGGAGACGGACGACGGTCCCGGCGTAACCGATACACGAGATTGATTACTGCTCGATGAAATGCTGGTAGTGTCTGTAACAAAAACGCTCGGATTAGTCCACCAACATACAGTGTCATCAAAAAATGATGCTCTTCTTTCTGGTATTTTTAAATTAGGCAACCAGATTTAAAAATATCAAATTTACTATGAATTTTTTTTTAATTCTTGTATTGTTGGGGAAAGTACTAGGAAATTAAAGCGGAAATGGAGGAAAAGCAATGGAAAGTGTAGTTGTAACCAACACGCAATATATGTTATTAAAATTGCGTTTTTAAACAGCTTCTGTAATATGTTTAATAAGTTTGTTAAGTGTACAAAAAATTAAAATTCAACGACATAAAACAAGCAAAGTAATTAACTTAAAACTAAAGCAGGTAACAAGTTTAAAGAACGCAATGAAGTCAACGACAAAAATAAATAGAATGGTCCCCCTATCGCCAGCGGATGCCTAATGCACCGAAAGATGGGAGCAATGGAAGACTAACCTGAGAATTTAATTGTGGAATCTGGTTTAGGTGGGAGAGCGCGCCGTTTCGCCAGCGGTTCATCATCGTCCGAATCTGATAGTGTCAAATCTACAACGGTCTTATCAGCAACAGCATTGGTGCTGGCTGCTGTGGGAGCCACTTCGCATTCCTCTTTCAGTTTATCGGTCGAAGAGGTCGCATTGCCGGGACTTATCGCATCTGCAAAATTGGACACGAATAAAAGATAAGCGTAAAACAGTTCGCATGCAAGTCACGAAAGACCAGCACAGACCATCATCTAAAATAATTTCGACGGAATCGTCCATCTGAACGATCTTCGGCTTGGAAGCCGGTACTGGTTTCATATCGCTCTGCACGCTCCACGAGCCGTCTTTGTGCAGCTGGATTTCTTTCGTCCCCGAGTCCAGTTTGTTGGAATTTAGGACGTCTTGGAAGTAACTAAATTAAACACATGAATCACCAAAAAGTTAGAACCAAAATAAAATAAATAATAACTAAATAAATAAAAACATTAAGTAAAAACAGAAAACAAACCCATCGATATCGAGATCTTCGTAAAGGGCCGGCTTATCGCAAACGGGACAATTCCACGTGGGTTTTCGTTCGTTCATTTGAAGGTAGAGCGAGGCGTCGAAACATTGCAAATGTTGGCACGTCTTAGCGCGACATGGATGCGACATGCGCATCTTTCCCAGCGGACACATCAACGAGACTCGAAGACAGGTGGTTGCTATTTCGTTGTCACCGTCGTCACTCAGTTTTTCTTTAACTTGAAAAGAAAAAAAAAACATTAGTAACCACTTTTATTTAAATGCCAATATTTCAAAATATTAAAAACAGTCCATGGATAACTGGTAGATTATTTAAATGGTCAATACTAATAATAAAAAATAAAAACTTACTTATTCCACGTGTGTGGTCGCTAGCTTTTGGGCCACGAGTTTTCATTCGGTTTAGCAGATCTAAAGAGGTTCTTTTGTGAACCAGAGCCACTGTTATAGCGTAAGCTCTTCCGTATTCGTGCACCCATTGAACGTTAATATTGTTGGCAGTAGTTGGACTTAGTTTCACATACTGTGTTATGTTCACAGGTCTCGGAGGTCGCTTTGCTTCGACCCCGGGTTTATTTGTAGGTACCGGATTCTAAAAATAAGACAAAATGTTTACAAAATTACTTTACAATAATAAAAATACCAATACGATTTTTTTTAAATAAAAAAATCAAATTTTTGTCTCAAATACTTACAGGTAAAGGACATTGTTTTCCGTTGACTTTGACTATCAGTCCTGGGGGAAAGTAATCCTCCTGTTTGCAAGAAGTCTCCATAAGACAAAAACGCATTTGGATTTGTCGGAAATAGTCAGCGCGGGGATTATGTCGCACGTCCCTCGAAGCCGCAATATCGGTGGCTTGGTGAGGAGTCAAATGGAATACGAAATTGCATTCCTGCATTTTGGTTGTGCTTTGCGGCAGCAACGTCGATGGCTTTATTAGCTCGGCGATGATATCGAAGAACGGCAGTCTTTTGAATTCCACGTCCGGATGAACCGGGTAAGTGTTGCTTTGCATCATCATATTCAAATTGGGATTCATCGATCGCGTCGACGGATACTGAGATTGATAGTGCGACGAATATAAGTTATTTTGATTGTACATTGAGGCGGCTCGAGTCTAAAATAATTCATAAAAACCTCACTTTTTTTTAAGATAAATTGGAGGAAAACGTAAACTTACATTTAGGGCTCTTGTGTCCATGACATATCGGCCCATATTATTGGCCTGATTCATATTGTTATGATGCTGGGGCATATTTGGTGAAGGAGTTCCAGTTGGGGTAGTTGTAGGAGACGTATTTTGCAATTGATTCAGAGCCCCACTTTGCCTAGAGATGGCAAAATATACATTTTCTATTTCAAATTCAATTTAACTAATACTCACTGAATACTTTTATAAAGTTCCCTTATTTTTTGTTGAATAGGATGTGATCTTGCTCTCAATAGTTCAAAAGCGCGTTGCTGTAGTTGATTTTTTCTGCCTGTTTTGTTTCTACCAGCATAACCTAATAACATCTGCAGTTCAGAGACCCTAAATGATACTAGCATATTCTGCAAATCAATTTCCTCATTAGTATTAAATATATAAAAAGTCAGTTAAATTACTTGCCTTCAGTTCATCAATGTTTTCGGACATTTCCTTTAGTAACTCTACTGTCCGGAATGTCTATTTCCTGGTAGTACATTTAAACTAATTTTTAATAATTTACAAGAAAACAAAACAAATAAACGCAATTAATTTAAAGTGTGAACTATGGTAGTGGTTTGTTTTCAACTAGGTAGTAACCATTTGCTGCATATCAATATTCTAGAATCTGCAGTTTAATAAAACCTCTTCAGAATGGCTTGGAACGTTTCACCAATAAAGTCTGTTCAACAACTTCAAAAATTTGCTCCTGAAATACATTAACTTGAATCACTTATCACTTTCACGTTCACGTTTGTACTGATAGCTAGGCTACTTTGATAAAACGCGAACGACAACATTTTTTCGGCCATTTTTACTAACCTAACGTTAGCCAACCTTTTTTACAATTTGGTTTAATAAAAATTTGACTGTTGTTGGTGGTAATTTATGACTTCAAAATACGTCTCATATAATTTTTTGTAAGTAATGAACGAAAATTGCTCATTAGTTGGTGTTATTAGGGGATTTTTTAATGAAAACAGAGAAAAGCTAGGGTTAGGTTAGTAAATTTGTAACCGCTTCGAGAAGACTGGAAATATACGCGTAAATAACACAGCAATAATTTTGTACGAGCAAAATGATAATTTACCTGATTTTTTGGTAAAACCCTTTGTATAACTCGAATATTTAAAAATATTCATTTATGCGAAGCGCCAACTTCAAATATCTTTGACCTTTTTGTTCTTAATTTATGTTTTTGACAAAATTATATTTTTTGCCAGTTGACAGAGAACATAACCACAAATAACAGTAAGAAAGCGTAAAAGCTTTTTGAAAATTGCATAGAAAATTGTATAACTCTGGAAAAAAGTGTGAAATTATTAATTATAATCTTTAAAAAGATGCTTCACGAAGCATTATTAGATCTGTGGCACAGGC
>JASKGO010005889.1:0-16176 GCA_030556065.1 Holobus sp. GC000080
AAACAAATAATAAATTTCATTCAGTGTTTTGTAAAATCAGGGGAACGATACGCCGAAAAAGTCTCTTTATAACAATTTGTTTATTTAATTTGCCATGTGTCATACATTCACATGTTCTAATGGCCTAATAGTTCACTTAGTTATACCGTCGTCGAATTAATTAATATTGAGAGAAAAAATTATGTACATTAGTTTCACCCCACAGCTTCATCACTTTAGGCATACACATAAGAAACGTCATTCCGAAATAAATACATACAATGTACTATATAATAATCATACGATTCTCAGTAATAATTACGTTGATGAATAAATCATTTGTTCTTTTCGATACATATAAATTAACTGCAACGCACTTGTGGAAACTTATTCTTACCAATCTACAGTAACTCAAAGGAAAATAATCTAATCGATTTTCTCTATCGATACATATATAAATTAATTTACGAGTCTTAAAATCTTCTCAATCCGCAAGTACTAAATTAATCCTCGTTTCTTTTTGTAGTCCTGCAGATTAAGACTTCGCCTCGGTCCGCCGTTATTAGTGCTGTTCGTTTTCGCAGACACACTAACAGCTTGTGCTGAAACGAAAAGAAATATAGAAATTATTAAATTTTCAAATAAATTCTTCAAGTAACAAAAACATCAATATACTAACTGGGTAAAGGCAGTTCCAAATCGATCTTGATATCGAAATCGTGAGCGGAAAACAAGTCGTTTTGCGTAACATTCACCGGCACGACCGGCTGCTTCTCCACCTCGACCATCTTCTCGACGACCGGCAGTTCAATCACTTCCTTATCGGGCACCGCAAGCTCTTCGGGCGGCGCCTTGAAGTTCATGCGCGGTTTCGTCGACCGCCTAGTAAACGGATCCTCAATCTTTTTGCCTTTGGTGGCACGCACCTCTTCCATTATGGCCTTTTCGGCCTCTTCGATGTTTCGTTTGCGATTCCTGTCGTTTATGTACGATATACTTGAGATCGTGCTGGTGCGAACCTTGTCCAACTCGGACGCGCGCTCCTCCAAATCGGCCAATTTGCGACTCACTTCGCGAGCACCGTCTTCGTCGCCGCGCCCCAAAGCCGAATCACGATCCTTCAGCAGCTGCGTTTTACGCATCGCATAGTTGTAGGTTTTCTGCTTGAAGCGTTCCTTTTCCTTTAGCTGCATTTTTTCAAATTTAAACAAGAAATTTAAATAAATATTTGAAAAAAAAAAATGATGTCTGCTGTTATCAAAAAGAGAATTACTTACAATTCTTTCAATATCCTGCTCGTTGTATTCATAATTGATCGCTTCTTTAATTTCCGCTTGCTTTTTGGATATCTCGTCTTTAGTGGGCATCGGAGTGTCAGCTACATGAGACGCTTCAATCCATTTTTGAAACTCGCTCTCTGTGAACTCTTGATTCGACACGAACTCCAATCGAAACACCCTTTCGCCTTTGCCATGTCTAACTTTACAACCCTACAAAAAAGCAACAATCGCTTAATAAACAAAAAATCAATCAAATAATATCAATTTGCATTACCTTATTAGTTCTGGTGTTTCCAAGATTGTAAATTTTACTGGTTTCATAGACGCCCGTAATTTCAGCAGCCCTGTACACCGGAATATTATTGTGTTGACCGATGCCGATTCTAATAAAGCACCCTTTGGCGACGCGATCGAAGAACGGAAGATGGACGAACTTCTCCAACTTGTGACGAGACAAACGGATGGAATTGAGGTCGGCCTTTGTGGGAATATACTTGGGTTGCGTGCGCTCATCGAAATCACCAGCTTCCTGATCGCTCGAACTGGAACTGCTGGACGACCGCGACCGAGGGCGAGCCGTTTGATTATTGGACTCTTTCTCGGGCCCTAAAATACAAAAATTTTGCAATCGCAAAAGCTACAAAACAAAACAAAAAAACAACAAACCGTCACTCTCGCTGTCATCGGAATAAATGTCAGACGCTTTCAGTTTGATATCGTTCTTTTTCGATACCAAACTAGCTTCCTCTTCTTCTTTCTTGCGTTGCTCTTCACGTCTGGCAGCCTCCACTTCTTCGCGCCTCTGTTTACCTTCGCGACGCGCTTTTAATTCGGCCATAGCATTAACACGCTTATCGACACGTCCCCTGTTCTCCTCGATGTTCTTCTTGCGTTCCTTGCTGCGCTCCTTATGGTCTATCGATGTGAAATCCGTCTGCAGACTTTTACTGATATCCCTGCGGTCCTTGTCTTTAATGTACTTGTCCCGCGGCTTATCTCTAGCGCGTTCCGCCTTCTTAGCTTGGCGCAGCTTCTTCTCAATTTCAAACCTATCGAATACAACCACTAAAATGCGCTTGAACTTTTAAAACTATCACTTAAAGCTACAATTAATTAAAAAATGTGACTCTAAATTAAAACAAAAAATCCGATTACAGACTTCTGAATAACAAGGCAAATGTTTGCAATAACAACGGCCTTCTTCGATCAGCTTACCTGTGCTTCATTAGCTCGCGCTGCTCGATCCGCTTGTAGATTTCAGTCTCGCGCTCCTTTTCGGTGAGACTGGCCAAACGGGCGCGATCCTCTTCATCGCCCATAAGCTGATCGTCGTATCCATCATTGAACTCTTCTTCGGACGAGTCGGATGAATCAGACACTTCGCCCTCTTCCGGCTCCGAGTTGTGTTGCTGTTGTTTAGCATAGTTATTGCTGATGGGTTCCTTATCAGTATCAAATGTTGGAACCTTTGCATTGTTGGACGGGCGTTCAGGTTCCGAGTCCGAATCCGAATCTTGTGCCACATTGGGCGACCTCTTCTTCTTGTTTTTCTTCTTGGCCAAATCAAGGAATTCCTAGCAAAAAGATTAGATATTAATTTACCAACAAATGTCACTAATTATTTTCATACAAAATCCATGTTCAAGTGGTACAATTTCCAGTGGAAAAAACTAACGTTGGACTCAACAACCGGACATTTGGTGAATTACCAGTCGCAACATCGACTGGCAGCATCATAAAACTGATTTTTATCATTTTTTTCTAGCAAATGAAGCACAGGCAACAGAAAATATGAATCAATTTTATAAATGACAAGTAAAATCTAAGGCCTGGTCGATTTCAACGCACAATTATGCAGTCCGGCAGTCTATGATACTTTCATTTTTATTTAATGCTAAACTTGCTAAATATAAACAAAAGCTTTCAGATAAACAAATAATTTATAGAAGCTGAATCTCCTTTGAAGGTTATGTTATGTATGACAATTTTTGTAAATCTTTTGTTTTTGAGAAATCTAAAGAAAATGCGAACATCTAAATTGATAAAGACCTTGTGAATTAAATGTATATTTAGTTTGTTATTTTTCATTGGCACTCACGCGATCATCCAAGTCGCTGTTGGAATCATTGCTAAATTCCGAGTCAGAGTTTCCTTGAGTTTTACGCTTCCCCATTTCCGCACAAATTATCACAATAAATTTAGTAAAACCAAACGATTGAAATCGAATTTAATTTAACTAAAAGAAATACTAAGAACTACCGTTAATTTAATACTATTTACACAAAACTTAGACGCCATGACAGCATTTTAACCATACTTGATAACCGTTGTTCGCAAGATTAAACTGCGCGTGCTTCAAAAAAGTCATTTAAAATTCAAAATGGCTTCCAATTGAAGGACTTTTTTAATATTTTAGTTAATTAATAATGACTTCCTCATTTTGCACAGCTTATTTTCGATTTATTCATCTTCATTTTGATATTTTTCGATAAATTTTTCTTTATTTAAATTAACAAAATTCGAATCATAAGCGAATTACGCATTACAAAATTAGTGTTTATGTTGTTGCATACAGTTGTATTGGCTCCTATTTATAATAAATGTAAACAAAGAATGCAATGGATTGTCCATTTCTTAAAGTGATCTACGTGTTTTTTAATTAAGATTGATTAAGATATAAACAAGTTAATTATTATAAAACGTCTCTCTACAGACCGAACTTCTGATTAAATCAAAAATCTTGGCAAAAATCAGTTGTCACTTTGAAAACCAAACAAAAAAACATTTGCAGCATTTGACATTTTCTGGTTAATTTTCTAGTGAAAAATTTCACGTTGTAATGTACGGAAACCGTTACGAGTTAATTAAATGATTAAAATTCACCGATCGCACTAGTTAAAGGTGTATTATCGAACTTTGATCCAAGAGGTTATGAATTTTGGTGACCGAGGATGAGTGTGTTTTCGAAGATTCGCGACTTTTTCGGAAGACACCGAGGCAAGTTTATCGTCGGTGGAGTTCTGATTGCAGGCTCTGTTATCCTCACCAAGTATGCTCAGCAAAGGCTCAAAGATTGGCAGGAAAGAGAAACGAGAGAGTTTCTGGAAAGGACAAGGAAACAGCAGCACTTTGAAAATACAGAGCGAACATGCAATCAGACCATAATGAGCCTCTCTGCATCTCTGTTCAAGCAGCTGAACACTGCAGTGGAAGCTCAAAGTGTTATTGATGAATTGAAAAGCAGTCCACAGAATTTAAACAAGATGAAATTGTGGCACCAATTGAGAGTATTTAGCTTTTTTCTTTTTTTGACTATTTTAGTTATAATTTTTTCATTTTAGGTGGCAGTTTTTACTAGAATAACTAGCCTCATTTATTTATCTGTGATGTTAGTGGTTTTGCTGAGGGTACAGTTGAACATTATTGGAGGATATGTATTCAGAGACGCAAATTCCGTTTCGACCGCTGTTCAAGAGTCCTATTTGGGTCTCTGTAACAATCTTTTAGATGGTGGTTTGAAAGAAGTTGTGAGAATAATGGAGCAACAGGTATGGTGATGTTTTTAATATACTTCTTTTTTAATGTTTAATTAAAGAGCTAAACTGGATTTCTGAAGCGCGAATTTCTTGTTTTAGTACGACAAATTACTTCCGAGTTTCCACCTGAGCCAAAAAATGTTGCTAAAAGACTTTGAACAGCTTTTTTGGTCGGTGCAGAACATTGTGAACTGCATGGACTGCAATCCAGTAGAAAAATTCAAGGATTATGTTTTGAGCAACATTCCAACGAGCGATGATCCGACACTAGCGAACATGGTAACGAATTTTTATCATAATCTTTTTTTTTTTAACTAATTTTGCAACAAAAACCTAGATAAGAGACACAGCCGACTTACTCGAAAGTAATGAAGTGAAAAGTCTAACGGTTTCCTGCCTGAACCGAGGATTCGCTTTGGTATCTGATGAACTGTCCAGTTATTACTTGAACAACGGCGAAAAGGCGGATGGCAGCGGCTCTGCAGTAACAAATGGTTTCGTACATCCGTGCGAGGCGCAAATTCCCTTTGGAAAACTATTACCCATCCTACATTCCATGAGTTCGAGCGGCTCGTTGCCCGATTCGATTATGTCACAACTGATACTGAACGAACGGCTGAAAACTCTGGGTGCTAACATTTACGAATGTTTCAGTGCACCCTCATCTTAAAGCATTATTCTCTCCCTTGAAACCAAAAATATACTTTTCGGTCTTTTACAAGTGAGTGTTGTAATTTATGTTGTCCCCGGGGTTTTAGTTTGTCAATAAAACGACAAATAGTTGGAAAAAATAGGAAAGGTATTTTATGTTTTCGGTAGTTTGTACAAACCAGATGAGTAAATTAAACGGTGCTCGCGTACTTTTCGATCAAGGAATAGCCGCAGTTCTGATAAACTGCACTCCAGGTTGAACATTTTCAGCATTTGATGGATGCGTTCCAAGTTTAGGGCTTCCAAATTTATCAGCATTCCGTTTATGTAAGACCATATTGTCTGTAAATAATTAGTTTTTGATTTGTGTGGCAAAAGTAAAAATTTACTCACTTGAAGTTCTTCTTCTCTTTGATCTTGAACACTGGCCATTACACTTTCAGTTTCCTCTTCGAGAACTATGTCGTTTTGGTTTGATTTCGTGTCGCTTTCTTCTACCAATTGAAACGTTTCTCCTTTCTCTGCGATTAGACCGTACGATTGCCAGAAGCTGATCTTTTTACGCAAACAAGTTGCCGACATTGCCATTACTTTGCTTAATTCTTCCAAGACCCATGTTTCTGTTTGAACAAAACAAAATTAGAAATTTATATCCACAAATTAATTAAAATTTGGGGAATAAAAAAGTACTTACTTCTATCTTGAAAATGCATGATAATTGTGGCATGCGTGGGACTAACGGATAATTTTAAAACTCTGTTCGGCATCTCGATTTCCAAATCGACAAGGCCCAAATGATTCATCCACACCAACGTTCGATTCCCTTTGAGAATTTCAAATCCCTTGGTATATTTTTCCAACTGTTCACTAATCTTCCCGTGCAACTGCAATTTTTCCTCTTTGAATGCCGGCCAAAACTGTCCGGACAAAACCATTGCCGTTACCGGAACCTCATCTTCACTATACTCCGGATCTTGCTTAATATGCTGCGAAATTCGTTTTGACTCTGCTATATCTTTCATCATGACTTCGCAATGATGCAAAATCGACTCTCCAAATCGCAGTTTCAGCAACTCCAAATAACGAATTTCCTTTTCGGCATCACAAGTGAATTGACTAAGCAACCGATCAGCCAATAACGTTCGGTATTCATTGATAAACACTTCTTTGCTACCATAAACATTCACTAGCATCGAAATGATATCCGAACTTTTTCTGGATCCGGAAGTAGTTGCTTTCGTACCTACTTCCACCGGATCCGGCAGCCAATTCTGCCAATTTTCGTAATTCTCTTCAACGGGTGTATTTTCATCTACGGGAATTGCATCTGGTCTGACCAATTCTTCAGAGAGATCATTGGGACCTTCTTCTGTTAAACTGGAAACCACACAGCGAATAGTGTCATCTCTGGAGTGCAGATATTCATGAACTGGTTTTGTGATGGTTTCCAACAGAATTCCAGAGGGATCTAGGACTCTTAACGAGCGTATGGTGGCCACGTATGCTGTGAGGATGTCTGGAGTACTGACTCCAGGATGTAAGAGTCTGGTTTCCATTGCTTTCTGAAGACTTTTCGTTAGATGTGAGCGCAGATCTATTTTAAGAAGACACGAATTTAGGTCTTCTAATGCTGGTATAGACTCTGGATATTCTGCAATGATAAAATAATTGTTTTTTTTTTTTAATTTTATTTGAATTTTCATCTTACCAATGATTATATTAAATAACTGAGAGATTCTTAGCATTGTGTAGCTTTCAAACAAAAAGTTGACCAATTTCAGAGACATCCTTTCAGCATCCAATGACTTTTCTGTAGAATTCAACTGGTAGATTTTTTCTATCCAAGGTATAATTACATTTTTCAGCCACTGGGAATGATTAACCATTACAAAATGCAACAAACCCTTTAAAAATAAATACCTGATACAAAGAATTTTCATCATTAACAGACATAAAAGTTGTGTCATAAATATCTTTGCAAGTCTTTTCCACATGCAGTTCAATGTGTTCATAAATCAAGCTGGTTAAAATTTGTCCCACCAATGGTTCCAGTAGGCCCAACTTTACCAATTTCCTGAAATTATAAAAATCCAAATAGTGAATAAATTAAAGAATCAAATCAATTATTACTCATTGGTTTCTGTAAAATATTGCTGGCACAAGCAAGCTTCATGCTGGCAAATTCTGCACTGATTGTCCACAAAAAAGTCTTCTTTGTTTTGCATTCTAAGAGCCACACTATAAAAGCTCTTGATGCATTTTGTATAATTATTGGGAATTTGTGATAAAAGCACAGAATGAAAAATAACTTTCAAAGCATTCTGCATGCTAGTCTCTTGGTAAATTGGTTTTGTAAATGAAGATACTTCTCTTAGTAGCTCAATATTGTTGGCCAGAATTGAAAATTGCTTAAAGTACTCATAGAGCAGTTCTATAGCACAATAGAAGTCTTGAAAGCCTTCATTATCTTTATCGGTTTGTTTAAAGTAAGCCCAAAATTCAGGACCAATTATTTCTCTTACATGCTTTTCAATGCGATTTATCACCAAATTCTGGATCATTTCAGTTAAATTGAGGGCTTCAATGTTTTTTGCCAATGTTAGGAATTCTTCATTCAATGTATGAACAGTGAATGGCTGCAAAATTTAAATTGAAAATAATTTTTAAGATTTTATTTTTCACTTACCAATGCATAAACATCACATAAAATAGGAAAAGCACTTTGAATGCGTATCCATTCTCTTTTGTAATCAATAGCGTGCATTTTATTTTACGGCTAAAAAGCGTTAGTTGTTAATAATTAAAAGAAATGTTAACAAATCTAACTGAGAAGCCAGAGAAGCATTGAATTTGTTGATTTTATTTGTTACTGTTTGTTACTTGCTTAGGCAACTTCTTATACAAATGCAATATGGCCCTTGTAAACAAATAAAATTTTTGATTTTAATTCAAAACCAGAGAAGATAAAGTAAACATTTCAAATAATTTAAAAAATCTTATTTTTATTAAGGATTGAGAACAATTAATTAATTATCAAAATAATTGATATAAGTTACTGCATGAATTACTTTTTAAATTTTGTCCTAACTTGTTTTTTCTTATCATCAGACTGAAACCAATTAATTATTTTTTGGTCAATTCTTGCTATTGCTTATACAAACCTTAATTTTGCCATAAATATCCAGTATTCCTTGTTTTTTGCCTTTCTGCTTATTAAATCCCTTGCCTTTTGCAGTGGATTTGCCTATTTGATTCTTGCCAACTTGTTGCAATTTACTGGCTTTTGCCAATTTAATTTTCTCCAATTGTTTCTCTTTCTGTAGCAATTTGTAGTTTTTGTATTTAGCTTTTGGAGGTTTGGCTCCTGCAGTAATAAATTTGATTAGAGTGGAAATGAATAAAACAGGTAACCGAATTAAACTTACCAAGTTTAAGGACTTGTTGGATTTTTGCTTCTTTTTTCTTAGATGCATCAAAACCAGATATGGCCAGTTGTGTTATTTCATGTTTTACCCTTTTAATGTTAATTGAGGGAACTTTTTCTGTAGTTTTTGTTGCACCATGTGGTTGTTCTGTTGATGGAAGAGCAATTTTCTTGGGTTTATCACTTTCAAATATTGCAGCGGTGAAATTAGTTGAAGGTTTCTTCGATAAACTAGATGCTTTTGTTTGTATAAAGCAAGTATCCATTTTTATTGTATGATTATTTTTCCAATGAAAAGTTTGTTAACTTCGGATGGATTAACATTTATTTACCTATATTTTGGTTATCTTTTAGCCACCTTTTAGCAATGTTAGGCAACTTCTTTCCCATTTAATGTCAATTTTCAAAAGTTTTTTTATTTACTTTTAAAATTAGTTATGAATAATTGAAAATATATTTCTTATTTCTGCAATTAGATATAATAATAATAATTTAATTATGCGTTAGCCGCCCAATTAAAAGGCTAATCAGAAAACATTCTTCGTGAAGGGTTAATATGTATAACAGGAAAACCGGTTTCAAAGATGGAATTCCCGCTGAATTGCAAATTACTGTTTGTTTTAATTTCATTCAGAGTTTTAAGTTTCAAATTCAGTAGTGTTCCGTAGCTCGAGTAATGAACAACAAACATAATGTTTTTCAAAAATTACTTGAAATATAAAATTGATAATAAACTTTTCCAATTGCACTACATTTTTACCGTTATTTTGCTAATCTTTACTTCCGTTTTGTTAACTGTAAAAATTTATTTCGGCGAAACCATTGATTGCGATACAAGTTTACAGCTGAAATCAGTAGTCAGCACTCTATGTTGGAAAAACGGCACTCATAGTCCGGATTCCGAAAGAGGTACATTTAAAGGTGACGAAATCTAAATTAAATGATTTTAAAATATTGAACAAAAATTAATTCCAGGTTCTCCGATGGAGAATCAAAGCGGCTCTTTCACTAAACAAATAAATTATGAATTGATCTGCTTTGTTTTTCTTTTGCAAGCATTTTGCTTTTTTCTGCCACGATATTTTTGGCAGCATTTGGAAAACGGACAATTGTCTTCATTCTCCATTGAACGTAATAATAAATATTAGCAATTATACATTCGCTTAGTAAATAGTAATTACTAAATACTTATAAACTATTTTACAGTCAGCGAGTTAATGAAGGGAAGCCCTGAAGCGAAAAAGGAACTTGTTGATCTTTACTTTCTGCGTGCTAATAACAAACTGTATGCACTGAAATATGCATTTTGTGAATGGCTGAATTTTATAAACATTGTAAGCTTTATTATCAACTATCTAAAGACTTTCGTAAATTAATTAAATCATTGGTGTTTTAGCTAGTACAGTTTGCATTACTAAATTGGCAAATAAGCGGCGACTTTGAGATTTCCGGAGCGATTGGAGAGTTTTTCGAAGACTCTTCTTGGATGAAGAAATCATTTCCGGCACTTATCAAGTGCAGATACACCCAGATTGGGGCTTCGGGTGCTCTACAACAACATGAAACTTGGTGTGCCCTTCCAATGAATTTCTTCAATGAGAAACTCTTCTTTTGTTTATGGATTTGGTTTCTTATTTTATTAGTGTTGTCCTTGAGTCAAATTATTTATCGAGTCTTCTATTTCGCGTGGTTTTCATTACCTAGAAAGCTCAAGAAGACTTTAAATAGTTTTTCGGCGGGCTTTTACAAAGAAAGTTTTCATTTGAAAACCAACGCCTTTACGTTTGGCGATTATTTTTTCATGCATTTGTTTTACAATCATTTAGAAACAAAGCATTTCAGACAATTTGTTGCTGAAATTAATGATGTCCTAAGCAAGAAAGAAGATGTTGAATTTGAAAATATTTTTTAGAAACTTTTTTTAGCTTTTAGTATTTCTATTTCATAATATTTTTTTTAACAGTAAACTAAAATTTCTTTTCTGAAAAACTGTTATTACCCATTTAATTCATATGTTCAGCCTACCATCATATAACACATATAATAAGAAGTATTTAATTGTTCAAAAAGTAATAAAACGACATTGGAAAGCAGTCAATAAACTTTTTGAAGGTTTTCTAGTTTTCACCATTGTATTTTCTCCATAGAGTTACAAAAACAATATTTTGTAACAGTAATAACTTTGGTAAACAGAAAAAAAAAACAATAAGAATAGAAACTAAATAAAAAGAAAAATCAAATGTTTTAAGCCAATGAGATCAATCTGGAATTTAGAAGGTATCTGAAGTCTGCAAGATCAAAACTGGTTTGGGACTCTTGTATGCAATTGGAAGCTATAATTACCGCGAACCAATAAAACCGAAAACAAGTTGGGAATTCCCACTGGTTCGCGAATTAGTTCACTCTCTTGTTTTCCATTCAGTATACTCTTCAATGTTCTTTCAGTTCGAACCTTCGTACGTAGCAGTTTATATCGAAGATAGTAAAATGTATCAAAAGCGGAAAAGACGTGAAGAGGAAGATATTAACATAGACAATACCATTTTCAAGTGCCACTACATATTCACGGTTATATTTTTGGTACTGTCCTCGATTCTACTCACTTCGAAGATTTATTTTGGTGAACCCATCGATTGCGATGTCTCGCTGGCGCAAAAGAGCCTCATCAATACTCTCTGTTGGTCAAATGGAACTCGATTACCCCAAATGCCCGATGGTAATTTTTGTTTTCTTCTATTATTATTGCTTAATTTAAATTTTTATAGTACAAAAGTTTGTTTTCCATTTAGGAATTTGAATTTTCGATTTTTATTTAAAGCGTCTTAACTTTTACTAATATGTTTTAAATTATTAGAAAATAATGACCTAAATTTATTATTCTCATGGTACAAACAGCAAATAAATATAACTTTTGATTTTCAGGTTCAGTAATTAGTTATCAAAAGACTGATGCTTTTGTTTCGCAAACAAATTACCAGTGGATCTGCATTTCTTTCTTAATTCAGGCATTCTTTTGTTACATTCCCTATTACATTTGGAAAAACTGCGAAAATAAACATCTGAGTTTGTTCGTTAAAGATCTAGGTACCTATTTTTCAATTATTTTTTCCTCTTTAAACTTAAATTAATAAAAATCTATTTTCAGAAAATTTCCCAAATGATCCTGAATCCAAAAAAGAACTGGTTTACAAATACTTTTTGGATTCCGATTGCAATCACAAAAGCTACGCAAGAAAGTACGCATTTTGCGAACTCTTGAATTTCATCAATATTGTGAGTATACTCTGCTGACTAAATTTAAACCATATTTTATAAATAAAAGTATTAAATATTATTTTAGATTCTGCAACTAAGTCTTTTAGATTGGTTCCTCACCGGCCATTTTTCAATCTTCGACGTGGCCAGCGCTATATTTAAAGATATCAAATGGATCGAAAGCGCATTTCCCAAAGTGATGAAATGTATTTACATAACGATCGGTGTTTCTGGTTTAAGTGCGAAATACGACACGCATTGCGCTCTGCCAATGAACTTTTTTAACGAAAAATTGTTTTTATGTTTATGGGTTTGGTTCTTCTTTCTCTCTATTTTGTCGTTTTATCAATTGATTTATCGTTTGCTTATTTTCTCGAGTCGTTCGCTAAGAAATTGCTTGTTAAGGTTCAAAAATGTTGAGAAAAGAATTGTTTCTTCGATTGTTAACGATCTTTCATTCGGTGATTTCTTTTTCATCAATTTAGTTTCGAAAAATATTGAGCGCCCTAAGTTCAAACAATTACTCTATGAACTTGTAAATGTTACTAGCTCGACTAAAGATTACCAGGAATTATCAGAAACGGAAGGTACAAATGGTGCTTTCAAGACAGGTGAATTTAGAGAGCTTCCGGAAAGTGTTTAATTAGCAAGAAAATTATTATTGCTGTTTTTTTTTTTTATAAACTTTTTATATAAGAAGGACATTTTCTAAAATTCTATAGTAGAAGACAACGACAAGACAATATTTCTGATTTATTGGCATGAATTTCATATTTTTTGCCCTTCCAGTTTAACCGGAAGTGACCCTAACTTTTGATTTTTTAATGGTACCTAGCTTTTTTTCGCTTTTTTTTTTGGTTTCTAGAGTGAAATCAGAGTTCACAAAAGTTCATTTTGTAAATTTTTATTCTTTGAAGTGCTGAAAAATTCAATTTTTTTATTTTATCTTAGCTGGCGGGGAATTGGGCTTTAATGCTTCCCAGCCACCTTTGATTAAGTGCAAAAATGACGGCAATATAAGACAATTTTTTCAAATAGCATCACTATGAGCCTTCAGGACTTTAACAAAGGCCATTTTTCAAAAAATCCACAAATAAAAAAAATGGCAGGGTTGGCCCTAAAATCGCTGTCACCCGATACAGGTCACTTCTATATTTTTAAAGATTTATAGATTCAGTAAATACGAAGAATTGTATAAAAAAACTGACTAATAAATGAGAAAATAATATCTTTAATCATCCATAAAAAAATAACTTAACAAACAGTATTCGGCGAAATCTTTATACAAACGGTCATCACTTTTTTCAAATCTTCAACATGGTCACAGCAATGGAAAGTTGAACATTACAAACCCCTTCAACCTCTAGACATATGTGAAACCATTCGAAATTGCAGATAATCATTATATACAAAAAACCGCTACATTTCGAAATTTGATATATTGAAATTAAGCAGTTCGTTACGAGCTTGGAAATATCCGGTATCCGTTAAGTCGACTGGTTCAGGTACAAATGGTGGCTTCGCGGACAACAAATTATCCCAACTGGTGTTCTTGAAAACTGCCATTTCCATCACTTCTTTACCTCTAGGTCTCTCTGCGGGATCAGGCGTTAACAGATGCTCTATGGCAGAAACCATTTCATTGCTCAAAACTTCTTCGTCGGTGGGCCACTCAATATTCCGTTCCAGGATGTTCTTGAAGACTCCTTTACTGCTGACATCATTAAAGGGAGGAATTCCAGTGGCGAACTCGTACAAACAAACACCCAAAGCCCACCAATCCACAGCGCAATCGTGGCCGGTTTGCAGTAACAATTCCGGTGCTAAATAATCCGGCGTCCCTAATATCCTGGAATCGGAACACCAGTCTCCTCTTTTAACGGATTTCGGAGTCCTGTAGGGCGTCCTGGGAGTAATGGGAGTTGTGGTTATAGGACTGACCACTTCAGATTGCTCCTTTTCCGTTTCAAAATCAGGCGCGAGTTTTCTTTCGTCGCCTTTATCATTCTGCAAGCTATTGTTGATCGGCAATTTAAATCTGGTGTTCTTCTTTAGGGGCTTCAGTGCCGACACCGGTGTGCTAAAAGTGACCCCCTTATTGGGCGGACTCACGACATTCAAAGTGTTCAATTTTAAAACCTCCATTTCGCCGGTTAAGCCTGTGCGGACGTACATCTTGCGATGCTGCGGACTCGGCGAGCGGAATTTCCTCTTGCGTTCGACGCGCACGTTATAGTTATTGCAGCATCTGCTTGGAATCCTCCGACTTACCGGTGAAATATTGCACGCACTTTGATCGGATGAAGCGCAATGCGAGCACGAGTAATATTGCGAACTGGATTCCGACGTGGGCGATATGGAGCCAGCAGTATGAAACGGAATAACGCCTGATAAAACACTGCTGTCCACACTGGAATCGATTTTCGTGTAGTTCAGCTGAACTGATCTGATATTAATATTGGTATTGTTTTGATCCTCGACAACTGAAGAGATCTCCAGTTTATTGGTGCTGCAGTCGGATTCGATATTGGTCAATGCGGAATTGGCCATCAAGCACTGCTTGGAGTTTCCCGATCCGAAACTTAAATGCGAAGTCAAGCTAACCAATTGATGCGGCGTCCTCAAACACAAATCGGGTGTCGAGTTTTCGAAATCGGCAAGCTCCAGATCGCGATGAATTTGTACTCTTGATAATCCGAAATCGGTCAGTTTCATGTGCCCTTCGCGAGACAACAGCATATTGTCCGGTTTTATATCTCTGTGTATAATATTGTGGCTGTGCAGATATTGCAAAGCCAAGCAAACTTCAGCCACATAAAAACTAGCCATAGGTTCATCAAAGTATCCATAAACACTTAATAACGATTTCAGGTCGCCGCCAACCATGTATTCCATTACCAAGTAAATTGATGAGGCACTTTGCAAGGAGTAAAACAGTTGAACACAAAACGGGCTTTTCGTTAGAGCCAAGGCGTTCCTTTCGTTCACCACTTGCGATACCATATTCTTATTAATCATCTCGGTCTTTTTCATCACTTTTATGGCGTACATTACTTCCGTGTTGTTCTTCTTGTGGCCTAAAAAAACTTTCCCAAAGGCCCCTCGAGAGATGGGCTTGATTATGCAGAAATCATTAATGTCGGGCAGTTTTAAGGAAACGCTTTCGCTTAATTTATTACTGGCCTCCTTTGCTTCGGTCATTTTATGCACTTTCGGAGACTTTTCGTGGGAAATTCTTACATAATTTGTAGTTTTTCTAAGTGCAGATTTAACGGTCGCAGGAAACTTTTTAATTTTCTAGGTTATAAGTTATAACGGTAGGCAACTTATATAACACACCGAACACTTTTCCAACAAATACGATCATAGCCGATCGCGTCGCTCTGCGTATGATTCATCAAAATGGCGAATGTAGTGTACTCATGTGTTGGTCTTTAGCTAAATATAGCTGTTTGCTCTTATAATCGCAAATTTCAATGTTTTAATTGTGGAATCCGTGTGAAAATCAAGTCGTGCATCTTTTAGTGAAACATTCAGAGTGCAACAATCGTTGTGGACTTATGTTTTTGGTGCCATCAATAGGCCGAAGGTTACAAGAAAGCGCACACCCATAAACCCAATGACTACCTAATGATACTATCGGTACGTATTAAAATAAACAATTTACGTGACGCAATTTATACCTGTTTGCATGTTTATCGTGGTTTTAACAAAAAATTCCGTCATTTTTTCCACAATTTCCCTTGTAGATTACGCATTTTGCTTTTGTTTCCACCTGTTGGACATGTTCCAATTGTAAATTACATTTTTCAAGTTCATTGAGTTGAGAAGGAAAAGCGTGAAAGGTGTAAAGGGACAGCTTAGCAGGTATATTTTATCACTCAGCATTTGTGCGAAGGTTGTAAAACCCCTGCTGAGCCTACAGTGCGTTTTTCAATGAACCGAAAGGTGCAAGAAATGTAAATGTGTCACGTCCATTTGACTGGTCCGGTTTGGTAATAAAATGGGCAGCATATTATATGAGTATGTTGGGTCTGCTTTTTAATGTGCA